>CAJVPV010002987.1:0-12014 GCA_910591835.1 Acaulospora morrowiae | reverse complement strand
TGGTTTAAACTAGTGGTAGGAATTCCCCCCCTAGATAGGTCCCCCCGAAGATGTGAAAAAATACTTCAAGAGTGTCAAATTAGCATCAACGGGTAAAAATAGTTGATAGGCTAGCATTAAGCTGTAGTGTAACCATTATAGAAGATGTTTGATGTATTGCCGAGATATGACTTATATCAATAAAGACTTGCATCTAATGCCGTTCAACTTAAAAAAAAAAAAAAAAAAAAAAAAAAAAAACTTATATGTATAGTCCTGAAAGTTAGAATCGAACAAACTCACATAAACTCATATAAGATTCGGAACACTATTAAAAATAATAATGAATTCTTAAATTTATTATGAATATAAGAATCAAGAATCAAATCAAATCAAATTATTAGAATTCTTACTTATATGTTATATTATATAAAAAGATAATAATATTTTTTATAAACAAATTTTATATAATTTTATAACTAATAAAATAAATATATTTATTTATATTTTTTTTTAAAAAAAGTAATATTATATTTTTTAAGTATTATTAATATAATTTGAAATTAAATTGTTTATATTATAATTAAATTTTTTAATTAAATTTATTATTTAATTAATTAAAAAACAAAAGATTTTAAAATTAGATTTAATTAATTTAAATTTAAATTTATATATTTAATTTATTTAAATTAAAGTTAATATTTTAGTAAACTTAGACCTATGGGTTTATAGCATAGTGATAATGCTCCATAGGTCACCAGAAGAAGGTCTAGGGTTCAAACCCACCTGGTTACAAAAATTTATCACCTTTATAATTGGTTAACTGGCTTCCAATACATGTTGTACCCAATCAGCCGAAAATCATTTACCAAATCAAGCTAGGCTGCATGAAGATGGGACCTCTGGTCTTTCTAACGATCGCGGGCTAAAAAACAGGTCGAAGCAGAAAAGGTTGCATGAGGCAAGGCTTCTGGTCTAACTCTAGTACAAGCCCACAACCCCAACTGGAACAGCAGACTCTGTATTACCATTCTTCCTATTCAGGTTGGCTAGTTTCCTGATATAGGTTGTACTCAATTAGCTAGTACTCCAAACTGGATTGGCAGACTTCAAAATTCGATTGGACCTCCACCTCCCTATTTGATGTTGGTGCAATCCGGATTGGTGACCCAATTTCAGGAAAGAGTCGGGTCACAAGCCAAAAAGGGGACCGCTAGGAAGGTTTTTCACTGTTGGGACAGGATTTTCCTTACCTTATATTTACAAGTAGGGAGTCATAAGCATAAACCAGGGTATGGACCCATATACTTGATATAAGTTGGTATTTTGGTAAAAAGGATGAGTAGCGTGCGTTAATATTAACAATAGTTAATAGACTGTTCATATATGGTAATTGTAATCTTAATTGATCTAACAATAAAATCCACGCATGTATCGCAACTTGGCCCTTCAAAAAAAAATATTTTAGTAAACTTTATATATATAATTAATTGAATTAAACTTTATATATTTAATTAATTTAAATCAAACTTTATATTTAAATAAATTAATTAGAATTAAAATTAATTAAATTAAAAACAAATTAAGTATCATATTCTAATTAAATTAAAAAATTAAGTAATTAAATTAAAATTCAATTAAGTATTATATTTTAATTAAATTAAAAATAAATTAAGTTTTACATTCTAATTAAATTAAAATTAAATTAAATGTTATATTCTAATTAAATTAAAAATAAATTAAGCCCTGTATTTCAATTAAATTAAAATTAAATTAAGATCTGCATTTTAATTAAATTAAAATTAAATTAAGCTTTACATTTATATTAAATTCAAATTAAATTAAACATTATATTTTAATTAAATTAAAATAAAATTAAGCACTACATTTTAATTAAATTAAAATTAAATAAAACTCTATTTTTATAATTAAATAAAACTTTATATTTTATTAAATTTAATCATATTAAACTCTATTTTTAAAATTAAATTAAATTAAATTTTACATTTCAAATTAAATTTAATTTAATTAAACTCTATATTTTAAATTAAACTCTACATTTTAAATTTAATTTAATTTAATTAAACTCTGCATTAAAAATTAAATTAAAATAAAATAAACTTTAATAATATAATTAATTTAAATATTTAAAAACATTACATTTTAATACATAATTATGAAGTAATTAATTAAATAATACAATTAAAAAAAATCCTAAAAAAACTACTGAAAAATTAAAAAAAAACCAATCCCACAAGAACAAAACCAAAACTTGCGAAAAAAATATAAAACCTGAAAAAAAAATCAAAACTCTGGACAATATTGCAACAAATCTATAGACGTCTGGCAAAAATTCCAATTTTCTTTAAAAAGTCAGATAACAATCTTTCAAACAATCTTAAAGACTATAAGTATTTTGATGAAAGAAACATCTTTTATTAATGGCTAAAAAAACATTGTCAATACTGATTTCTTAATAATCAAGGATTTAGACCTCCGGCCAAAGAACACTAATGATTAGATTAAAACACATATTTGAAGTCACATGACATCTGCCAATCCTGAAGCTCTGGAGTAATGCGAAATTCAAAACTTATAATGATTATTAATCCAACATGATTTTACTAATTAACATATATTATCAATTAGTAATTGATATCAAGAAATCATAGGATATTATTAATATATTTGATTAACATTATTATACATTTATTATCTTTTTTTTTTCTTTATTATTTCATAGGATCTTCTGAAAGAATTACTAAAATTATATGTATATTATTCTTTATGTATATTATTATATTTATTTATATTGAGAAAACATATATTTAAAGGTTAGATTTTTTCTTTAATTATCTTTAGAGTTGTCTGTTTTACTCTCTATTAATAAAGTTTTCCTTTAATAATGATAAACTATTAATGACCAACATGTTTATTTTATTAAACTATTACAAATATAAAACCTAATCCAAAAGAAAACCTAAAAAACTGAATTGAAACCCTGAAAAAAAATCAAACCTGAAAAAAAAACAATCTAAAAACAATAATCTGGAAGAAAAAAAAATTGAAAAAATTGAAATGAAAAAAACCAAAAACCTTAATAAAAATAAATCCTAAAAAAATTAAAGCCCGAAAAAAAAATCAATCCAATAATCACAAAAAGATTTAAATTTAAATTTCCGCTTATTTTAATTCCATCACTTGCATATTACTAATTCATCTCTATATATCAGACTCTAACTTCTCAGATTTTATAGTTACACAGAATCACGCTTTAGATGAGTGCCTACCAACTCTTTTAGAGTTGATAGTGAAATACTAGCATATTAGTCTGGACTATACATGTGGTGGAATTTATTGAATTGAGTTTGACGCAATTAAAAATAAAGAATTTAACAATTAAGTCAAATTATATTTTTTTATAGTTGATGCAATTATTTTAATGCAATTATTTTGATGCAATTATTTTGACGTAATTATTTTGACACAATTATTTTGACGCAATTATTTTGATACAATTATTTTGACATAATTATTTTAATGCAATTATTTTAATGCAATTATTTTAATACAATTATTTTGATGTAATTATTTTAATACAATTATTTTAATACAATTATTTTAATTAATATAATTATTTTGCCATTATTATTTTGATATAATTATTTTTATAAAAATTAGATTAATACAATTATTTTATTTAAAATTAAATTATTTTAATTATTTTAATTAAAATTAAATTAATACAATTATTTAAATTAAAATTAATATAATAATTTTGATTTTTATAAAATTTTTTAATATAAAATATATATACAAATAAAAATATAATATAAATTATTTTAATTTTTTTTTTTATCACAAACAGGCATTAAATGCGAGACTTTATTTAAATAAGAATATTTACTGTCATTACATTAACAATCTTTACATAGTAAATTAATTGTAGCCTATCGCAACAAATCTATTGAAACCAGGTATCACTATGGAAGTGGGCTCGCGACAATAGTGCTGAATGGCTAATGCCTATTCAGAACGATGATACTACTGCTGGGGTAAATATTGATTTGTCAGTATAATTGTTTGATGTAGTTGTTAGATTTAGAATTGTATTGAATATTGAATTGCTATTTGCTTCTATGTTTGGTAATTTTGCGGCAGAAGTTTTTTTCCACTTTATTCCAGATACTGGTGATGTAGTTGCTGAGGCAGAATGTGCCTTCCAGGCCTTATATAAGATTTTGAGAGTATAGTTAAATATGTCTTCTTTTTTCTGAAGAAGATTGAATGGATGATTAAATTTGCCAATTGCTAGATTTAATAAGTTGTCATCTGTTAACTTGAAAATACCAATAAAGTCATTAGCTTTGATGCTTTTGGGGTTGAGCTCTGATATTAAGTTTTGAGTTTAATTTTCTTTCTGTTGATTAGGGGTTTGTTATGGACACAGGAGAAGATATGTGGTAGATTCTCTGCATATACATCACATCTTGGACACAAATTGTCAAGGTAGAGGCTAGGATAACGTTTATGAAGTTTGATTCTGGTTGGAAGTTGATTTGCAAGAAGTTTTGTTCTGAATGTTGATAATGCTCTATATTTTGTTTGGTTAGATTTTTTTAATATGTTGTTTGCTTTGATAATGGTTACTAGTTCTGCGAAGGATGAGAATTTGTAGGTTGCCGATTGGCTAAGAAATATGTCAAACAGGTTAGTATAGTAGTTTATAAATTTAATCCAGTGTGTGATGCTGATAGCATGGGTATTATTAATTAAGGGTGAGGATGTAAATGTGGGTGAAAAACATTGAGAAATTGGTAAGTTAATAATGGGGAGAGTTACAGGTGGTGGTTGATGGTCTTTTAATTTGTACCAAAAGGTATTAATGTTGTTTGCTGCTATAAGAGTAGTACATTCATTGATGAGTTTGCTGTAAGGAATTTTTACTAATCAATTTGAGTACTCGAGAGTTTTCAAATTAGGAATTTTGTTAAGATAAATTTTGAGTGATGAGCAGGTTGGGAGATCTGTGATTGTTTGGAAAAGTACTGGTCAAAAAATGTTCCAGAAGTTAAAGTGCAAGGTATAGGTTAGGGTATTGGCTGATTTGGAGATGGACAAGATGTTGTCAACTTTGTTATGATACATGAATATGTTAATGGGTTGGTCAGGTGACAGTGGAGATGAGATAATTATCTGTAAGTTGGTTTGTGGTATACTTGAAAAGGAGTCTAGGAGCTCCTGAATGTTATTAAGAAGGTGGTTTGAATTTGCACATGTGGTATGCCAGACTGACTTGAGGTTAGTAATATTAATTTCTTTGAAACATGGTTGAATTAGACATGAACAGGGTATTATTTTTTTGTTATCCAGCTGGTAGTGCGAGCCCTTGATAATTGATGAAGGAGTAGCATTTATGTGAACTTTAATAAGATCGATAGAATTATTACACAGAAAGGTCCAAAATTTAGTGTTGGAGTTTTTGGGGAGAAAAGTTGAGTCACCCTTGATTGTCGAAAATGTGGTTGGAATGGAGGAGAACCAGGTAGGAATTGGGCCAGGAATTATATGGCCTCTATGTGTGTGCATTTCTTCCTATAAAAGTTTAATATTTCGCTTGTAAATGTATGTATTGTGGATGGTTTTGATGTTGGTGTAAAATAGAGAGAGAGCAGCAGGTTTCCTGAGCCTGGTGGTTAATCTTATGGAGTGTTCATGGTTATTTAGATTGAGGAGACAGGGGAATGGGCAAATTCTAATGTTGTATTTTTTTGCTAAGATAGCTGCAGAGGTAATCCAAGACTCTTCGAAATAATAGGAAAAGCAGATTGGGCAACACCAGATTGCTTGTGCAGCCTGTATTGATGTAATCTCTTTTAAAGTAAATGGGATAATTTTGTGGTTGGTGAGTTTGATAATGAGGATTTTGATAGCAGTTAGGTTACAATGGTTTTGTAGTTTGACTGTATTGAGGCCAGCATGAGAGTATAGAATTTTGTTGGAGATGGTGTGCTCAACACCTAATTTTGCTTTTATAGGTCTATTCATTTGTCTTTAAAGAGCAGTTATCTCTCTTTCTGATGGAACTGCGGTATTGATTGCATAGTCTAGTTGTGCTGGTATAATCCAGTGGGAGGCTTGTTTAGTTATTGTACCATTCCAGCCTTTTTGTGATACAATGGCATTAGTGAACTTTTGAATTTTTTCTGAAAGCTTGGTGATTGTGGCAGAGGATGAGGATTTTCCTGATAGATAGACACCAAGGTATCTAATGCCTTCTTCATATGGTCTGGGGTAAATATTGGCACTCTCGACAGTGAGGAACTGATTTCTTTTTAGGTTTCTTGTCCTGAGATTAGTGATTAGTTCTGTCTTCTTTTGGTTGTATTTAATAGAATTCAGGAGCAAAAAGGAGCAGAAGATGTTTATTGTCTCTTGTAGGGCTTGCATACTTGAACTAGTGAGGGCGATATCATTTATATAGATGAGAATCTTGGAAGTTGCTGAGTGTGAAGCTATTCTTGTGACCATGGGATCATAGAAGATGATCCATAATAAGGAAGACAATGTTTCACCTTGATCTAGGCCTTTGCTGACTGTGAGAGAATTGAACAGATTATACTACGTAATTATTTTTAGTTTTCTTTCGTTTAGGAGATTGAGGAGTAGTGAATTGAATTTTGTTGGAAGTTTGATTCATTCCAGAGCTTTGTTAAGGCTAGAAAGGTTTACAGAGTCGAAGGCTTTGGAAATATCGAATAATGCAATCCAGATTTCTTTGTTCAGGTTGTTTGCTGTATTAATACTTGAGGTAATTATTGCAATAGGTTCAGTAGTACTCTGGTTTTTCAAGCCTGCATAGTTGGATTCAGAGATGGCTTTATACTCCGAGATTTTAGTGACAAGTCTGTTGTTGACAATCTTTGTAAAGATCTTTCTGCTAGTCTCAATGAGAGATATTGGACGAGTATCAGTGAGGTCATATAACCAAACTAACTTTTTTGGTAGTAAAGTAATCGCTGATTGTTTTCAGAATTTGGGAACTTGACTTGTCACGAGTGAGCTGTTGAACAGAGTTTTTAAATTTTTTTTGCTGTTGTGCCAAGATGGGCCCATGCTTCATATGGATAAGAGTGAGTCCAGGGGCCTTGTGTTTAGGAAGGCTGGCAAATGCCTCTTCCATTTCTGAGTCTGAAATTGTTGATGTGAGATCAAGAAAGACATTGTTGGGAATGTGGTTAAGTGGTTTGTAGTGGTCGTTCCATTCATTGTTTAGAAGAAAAGGTTTAGGGTCTAAGATTTTCTTGAAGTGATTAAATATAATGGTTGTGAGCTTGTCTGGATTATCGTGGAGTTGGTCATCATCACCTATAAGTATTGAGAGATCGAGAGAAGGTTTTAAATCATCTAATGCTTTTTTGAGAGTGTTTTTGGGCCTGGTCCAAAATCTGTGGTAATTTGATTCTATCCCTTTTTGTATTTCTTGGAATAATATCATTGAGTTTGGCTAGTTTTTCTTTAATCAGGATTTTCATCAGTTTTTTGAGATCTTTGGTACATGGAGAATTATCAGTGATTCTTTAAAGAGCTGCAGCTGCAATTTTTGGAAGTTTAGGAAAGAAGTTATTGTTATTGTGATTGTTTCTGCTTTTATTAATAGCTTTTTTTATAGCTTTCAGAGCTCTGGTGTGGTGTTTAAGGGAATCGATGTTTTGAGTGAGAGGTGTGCATGTTCTTTTAAGAATATTGTTGTCGAGTGAATTTTTGACGATATTGTTGATAGTATCCCAGGTTGGAGTGCTGATGGTTTGACATGCTAATTCAATGTCTTCCTGAAAGGCTTTGATATTTTCTGGGTTAGCTTCTTTGAATTGGTAACTGCTAGTATTAAAGCTGATTCTGCTGGGCTTGTATTCGAACCAGTCCAGAATAGTTGTTACTTGATTGTGGTCTGAGTTTATAGCTGTTTGATTGTGGACTTTATAAAAAAGAATTTTATTTGCTAAATTCACTCTTTCCGCTGATTCTTTTGCCAACACAAAAAAACAGACGTTTCAAGGAAATTTTATATTTCCTTGTAACAAAGTTTATACACTTTCATTAACAACATTCATACCAAGAGACAATAGTCTCCCCCACTTGTTTCTTTCTCTCTTTGACATAAACTTCCTGTATTTCTGCAAGTAAATACAAGAAATATCTACCTACAAAGTTAAAGGCAAGAAAACTTCGCTAGGAAAAAGAACCTGTAGAAAAAATACCCTCCTCTCTTCCTCCAGAGATTCAAGACTCTAGAAAAGACTGGCACAGTTTCTGGAACTCTTTTCTCACCTTTCTCAAGCTTCCTCCTATCTTTTCAAGCGTGTAAACTTTTTTCTGGTTTTTCTGGGGAATTTTGCCTACCTCAGTTTGACCTTGAATTTTTGGTTACATCGGAATCCTTGAATGGTGATTGGCTCGAATTTTGAACTGGTTGATCTACACGTAGCAAGAAATGTAAACAAGACATGTAACTCTCACGTACCCTATCTCGTATAACATAAAACTCGATGATACAATAGGTTATAGTAAAAGTGACAAGGTGTTCTTTTTGTCAAGATGTGCTATAGTGCTCCCCTCCCCTCTTGGACTGGTTTCTTTTTTCCCCAAGATCAAAAGAAGTCTCATCTCAATTCAGTAACAAGCTTCCTTCACTGTTGATTATCCTGAGAAAGCATCAAGCAATAATTCCCTAAGGTATAAGTCTTGTTTCAAGCAATAATTCCTTATGGGTATAAGACTTGTTATAAGTACCTTGAACATTCTTGGTCAGCAATGGAATGGTGGAAATTAAATGGTTTGCCCAGCTGCAGGTAGTGGTAAAGGATTTATCCCGATGGACCAAAGTTGATATTGGAGGATTTTTATTTACCAGAACAAACTCTTCAATTACTCCTTTTTTATTTCCCTTTTCTTTTCTTAAAAAATAAAATTTTTTTTATCTCTTAGGACCACATGATCATTCGGGGTGACAGTTTGAATGTAGGCTGGCTAAGATCTTTCAAGGCATAGTCTCTGACGTCTAGTTTTGAAAAAAAACAACTTTTTCATTCCCGATGATCACATCTAGAGAGTTTAGATTTAGAAAGTTTAAGATAGTTAATATCATGCAATAATAGCTTAATGAATCTACTCTCTTGTAGTGAAATAGTTAGTAAATAGCTAGATTATGTGGGCAACACGGTGATCTTGGTATTAAGGATTCAAAGATCACGTACAAATCTAAATTCATTGACGGGTGTTCTGCAATTACATGAAAGTTTAGCTTTAGTATAGTATTATATATATTGTACTACTGTTTTCCAAAATTGGATGAATAAATGTTGCTTTTGCAGTCTAATTAGAGGCAAAAAAAAAATAAATAAAAAGATTTACATCTTGAAGGCAAATCATATGACAAGATTAAGAAAATTACTGGATTTGTCAAATCTATAATTCAAAGTATCATAAAAAAATATAAAGAATACAAGACTATAATTAATATAAATAATCAAGATCGAAAGTATAAAATTTCTTTCTGTGATAATATACATCTGGTTAAACAAATAAAAAAGAATTGATTTTTAAGTGCTACTATAGTTTCTGAATAATTTATGAAGCTTATTGGCATTAAAGTTAGTCGAATGACAATTTTATAACAATTAAAAGAAGTTGAATTAAATGTATAAATAGTTAAAAATTCATATGTATAAAAGATTCTTATTTGCACAGCAATATATTGAAAAATCTTTGAATTATTGAAAACAAGTTATTTGGTTAGATAAGTCAAAATTTAACTTATTTGGCTCAGATGAACAGTTTTTGATATATCAAAACCAAATGAAAGATTTAAAAATATATGTGTTTATTTAATCATAAAGCATATTAGTAGATTAATAATGATATGAGATTATTTTTTGGATTATGAAATAAAACAATTTTATTTTATAGATAATACTATAAGAAGTATTGATTATAGAAATATTTTTCATTAATATTTAAAATCATCAGTTCAAAAAATAAACATTGAAAATAATTTTATTTTTCAATATAACAATGATTCTAAGCATATATCTAAAATAGTATGTGAATTTTTTTTATTTTAAAATATTGAGACTTTTCCATAACCTTCTTGTTTACTGGATCTTAATCCAATTGAACATATTTGGAATAATATAGGTTGTAAAATTGCTAGAAAAAATTTTAAAAATAAGAAAGAATTAAAAAAATTAATTTTAGAAGCATAAGATAGTATTACTTTAAAAAAAATAGAAAAATTAGTTTTATCTTTACCTTGCAAACTTTTTGTTGTCATTGCTAACAAAGGTGATTATATAAAATATTAAAATTTTTTACAATGTATACTAGATAAAAATAAATCATAAGAATAATTTTAATTATATAAGTTTCAATTATATATATATATTGTATATTTTTAAAAAATATATATTATTTTAAATTTTTTTTTAATATTATCTTTATATAAGTAAATATTATTTATAATTTATATATTATAAGAATTTAATAATTTTATTATAAAAAAAAATTAGGAAAAAAAAAAACTCTTTCCTACTCCTCTTTTTGCACTTGAAAATTTCCTTTTTAGAAAATTTTTGAGTTGTCTACTCTTTTTCTTTGTTTTCTCTCTTTTCCCTTTCTTATATTTTCTCTTTCACTTCTTTGTTTTCTCTCTTTTCCCTTTCTTATATTTTCTCTTTCACTTCTTTATTTCTCTCTTTTTATTTTCCCCCCTCTTTTCTATACACTTTTTTTTATCTTTTATTCTTCCCTTCTTTTTCCCCTTTTCTTCTCCTGCCGAAGCTAGATTTTTTCCTTTTTTTTAAAGGTTTTCCTCTCTAGGCCTTTCTCTTTTTTGAAAATTCTATTTCTATAACATTACTTCTCTGACTAATTGACTCCCTTTTCTTAAGAATCATATTAAGAAGCGGTAACCTTTCTTAGGATGTGGGCTTTAGAATTTTTTTTCTCTTCCATGATTCCTCAGAAAAAGAACAGACAGCTTATCTCTCTAAAAGATTGATATAACCATCATTATCAAACATAACGTTGTTTACTAATCGGCAGTTAGACTAGATACACCCAAGAAATTTTTGTATAACTATTATTATTTGAAAGTAGAGCTCTGAAAAAGTATTGAACTGGTATCAAACTAGTATCAAAATGATACCGATCTATAGTAAATTTAATATATAGGTTGTGATCTACTCATATGATTTTATAATAAATTTAAGTATCGAACTGGTATCTAAATGATATCGAAGTGATATCATTAGGAGTTTTATCTGAAAGTATCCAAGGAGTTGTGCTCCACAGTATCCAGAGTGAAATGGTAGTCAATGCCAATGCAGCTAGCAATAAGCTAGATTAGTTACAGGTGTTATGTTGATGATTAGGGAACTTAGTAGGATAATACGTGATGACTAGGGATTTTAGTTATCCCTGCAACATAAGCTGATGATGACAACGAAAGTTTCTCACTTACCTCTCCAACAATGTAAAGTCTATTGTACAAGATTAGGTTCCGGCACTATTAAAAAAACCAATATAAACTCTACTCATAGGATACTTTCATCACACTTGAAGCATGAGTATGCCAAATCCTTTTTGTAACTTGAAGGCAAACCTGTATAAAATGGCTATAGCACCTTCATACAAAAAGGTACTCATTTCCCACCATCTTTAATACTACTTCGCTTGCCATATATCAAGTCATATTTGGAAAGCAGATGTGCCAATCCTAATCATGACTTGAAGGCCAACTTGTATAGATTGGCTGTAATATTTTCATGTGATTAGGTATTCATTTACTTTTAGATAGCTAGATGCCATTCATAAATATAATATAGATTTTTGAATTTCTTTTTGTTTATATTTCTTGAATAGTATTAATTTTTTTTTTTTTTTTTTGGGTTTCCCCTGTAGGTAAACATCATTTCTTTATTTGATATTTGTATATAATATAGTATACATCGTGAAAGAAACAACATCTCTTTCAT
>CAJVPV010002986.1:0-12014 GCA_910591835.1 Acaulospora morrowiae | reverse complement strand
CCAAAGCTGGCTAAATTATATCAGGTATAAAAAGTATAAAAATAAGATGACGATATAAAAATATGGCAATCAAGGAGAATAGGCACTGTACACTAAAAAGGTTATCTATCTTGAGAGTGTTACTAAACAAAGAAGTGATCACGCAGGGGGTTGGCAGTTACGACACACGACTGACGGATTGACCTGCGTCACTATTAAACTCGAGCCAAATATACATATTTCTTTTGAGAAGAAACCATTCTCCAACGTAGTACGGCATAGACAGAACAGAAGCAACAGACTTGCCGTATTTCACTGTAACAATGCCTTAAAGGCAACCACCAAATAGAATACAAAGCCCTCAAAGAGAAAGCACATATCAACTACAAGAGACAAAACAACTTAGGATATATCAACTGAAGTACAAAAAGGAAAATCTGCTGACTTCTAAATTCAACTCTGTTCATTGCCTGCCTCAGATTTACAGACCTATCAAAACTCAAATACTATAAAATAGCACAGCTTCTTGAATATGGTTACAATTATCTTATTAAAGATAATGACAAGACATTGGACTATATCGAAGTACTAGACATCTACAAACAAATACTATACGAACCGTTACCTCTACTGTTTCAATTCTTTAATCAAATCCCATCGAATATTATAATCAAACTACTATATCAACTATTAATGAAAGAAAAAACACACTTACCCAAAGTCCTCTCAGTTCTATACACCTACTATAAGTTTTAGCACATATCAGATTCATTCTTTTATACTCCTCCTCCACTTCCAGAGAAGCCAGAGGAACTTAATGAAGCGACCAGACCACTGTTCCCTATTGTGGAAAGAAAGGATCTTAAAATGCTTACTGAAAAAGCTAGAGAATTGAGAAAGCACTATAGGGTCCCATAAAAACTACCCAAATCTTATTTCAATCTGCCTCCACCAAAGAAACCTCTGCCAGCATCATACGAACTCCTTTCATCTCATTTAGCAACATACTTTCCATATAATTCCATGATAATAGATACACACAAACTTATTGATATACTGAGAAAGAAGTACAAGCTTATTACCCTGCCAATAGACTACTACAAGTACAAAAGACCTCTCCCCAGGTTCCCAAACCCACTCTTAGATGAGATTGACATTCCAATCTCAGCAAATACCAAGGAAAGTGCAATAGCCTTAATTGCTCGACTAATAAGCGACTTCAAATTCAGCCTTTCTCTCAGTCTATCATGGATCAACTCAGCAATCTCACAAACTAATAAAGAAAAATTGCCAAGTAAAATCAATGAAATAGATGTCTCATTGGAAATTGGTATTTTCTTAGACTATAGGGATGAGCAGTATCAAAAGAAAATTAGAAAACTTGACCAGAGATATAAATTTTTTATACTGCCTGAAGACTGGTTTAAAGCCCCTAAAGCACCTCTTCTCTCAATTAAAGAACTGAACAAACTCAATCAAAAAAATTATATAGACATCCAATTCCTTCTCAGAGATGATTATGACTTACCAACTTTTATTGCTCAACTTCATAAAAGTTACAATTTCGACAGACTACCAGATGAATATATACTTGTAGAAAACTTATCAGAGTCCAGTTTTGACCTCATCCCATTTATCTGCTAAAATGAGAAGCTTATCCAACTACATTCATTCATTGAACAGTTTCATACAAAATACTACCCTTGACATTAACACCACTGCCACAATTAAAAATCTTCTTAACATTACAACACTAAATGTAAGAGGCCTCAATAAAAGATTAAAGTTAACAACTCTCACGCACAACCTTACAAATAAAAGGTCAATAATGTGTTGTTCCGAAACCAAAGTCCTTACAACTAATTCTCTCCCAAAGAAGCTTAATAACAAGTTCATTATCGCAAGTGCACCATCAGTGTATCAAAAAATGGATCATGCCTAATTGTAAGCAGTGATCTAGTTAATCACATCTTTGCGATATATGCAGAAAATGTGTATTGATGCTCAGCCCACCTGAAATTTAAACCAAAAATTGATCTAATTATTACAGCCATTTACTTGCCTCATAAGACAAGCAAAAGGAAAAAAGTGACCAAGTCGCTGGTAAAGCACTTAAGAAAATTCAAAGAATCAACTCATCAGATATTGGCAGGTGACTTCAACTCCTACCCTACAGGCACCCCATCCATTAACGCACCAACAACAAACATTAAAAAAATGATTTATAACTATTTGTTCAACTGGGTGGACATCATAAAAGTCTTAAATAGAGAAAGTGAGTTCACTCATATAACACAAACTAGTGCATCAAGAATCGATCAAATCTGGTGCATAAATCATCTCGGATTCAAAGTCCTTAATGCAAAAACCTTAGAGTTCCTATTAATCGTCACAAATTACAAACAAGTTCAAATAATTTTCGATTGGTTCGAACACAAGCTCAGAGTTCCAGGCTGTCAGATTAAGTTATTTGATTGGAAACAAGCCATACCAGAATAGAGAAGCAACTTCCAAGAAGAAACAGATCTCAGAATATCCATGAGGGACAGCCATTCTTGGTTCTCATTCAACCATGCCATTGTGAATGCAGTTAAGAATAACCTACCATTGATAAAACCAGTCGGGAACAAGGTCCCCCAATACAATGGAGGTCAACATTATAGAACAATCAGGCAAATTAAAAAGATTATTTTCAAAAAAAAGAAATCTATCTTAGTAAGAGTACCAAGGCACATTGTACAAATTCATGAAAAGATCTTTGGACTCATATCAATCTCTATCAAATCATTGAACCAGATTAAGAATACACTTATCAAAGAAAAACTCAACGATATTAAAGAGTTTTATGCTGAACAAGTCCAGAGAAGCATCACCAACAACTTCATCAAATTTTGGAAAAGATTAAAGAGTTTTATCAAAAAACACTAGGCAACCTCAAGCCCTCATTAGATCTCAACTTCATACAAGATAATTAAGGAATCCTTACAGATAACCCAGAAGAAATAAAAAGTATTGTAACCAACCATTTCAAAAAGGTCTTAATGAATAACAACTTTAGCCTGTTTGATCCATATTGGTCAGACAAATATGCTTCCATCAGCACAATCGAAGAAGGCACATATAACAACACCTTAAGCCCAATCAGCCTTACTGAAATTGAGGATACATTGTAAGAACTACCTCTAGATAAGACTCCAGGATGCTCAGGTATTATATACGAGATGATTAACTCCCTTGGACGTGCCTCAAAACAAATACTTTTACAGTTGTACAACAAGGTCATCAATAACGAAATCATTCCATAGAGCTGAAAAAAGTCGACAATCGTTTTGCTACCTAAAAAAATTATATGGTCATGAAGAGTCTCAGATATCTACCCGATATTCTTAATTGAATCAACGAGAAAAGTTTTTACAAAAATAATCAACACCAGACTATCGAAAACTATATATAAGAATAACATCCTGTCAAAAGCTAGCTTTGCAGGACTACCCAATCCATGTACAATAGAACCATTAACCATTGCAGCCTCAAGCCTGAACACAGCAAAGAACCTGAATAGTGAACTCTGGCTGGCTTCCTTTGACATCGCAAAGGCATTTGATTCAGTCAACCTCAGCAGTCTCAAAGCTGCCTTAGAGAGAATCAAAATCCCAAACAAGCTTATTAATATCTTTCATAACCTGTTAAACAAATGAGAACTAGCAGTAGCAATAAACTTTGGTAGCACAAATAATATAGAGGTGTCGAAAGGCCTTGATCAAGGAGTGACCCTCTCACCACTATTATAGACAATATTTTATGATTCAATGGTGACAACAATTTATAATAATGCCAAGCAACCACTAATTCTATATAGCATTCTCATGTATATAGATGACATACTTCTTATAACAAACTCCCTAGACAGTTTTCAAGACTTCACAGATATCTTCTGCTTCTTTCTTATCCTTAATAACATCAAATGCAACTTAGATAAAATAATGCTTATCACTATCATAGCTAACAATAATAGTGCAAGAAATTTAGGCTTGCGAGTTATAGATATAGTAGTAAGACTGCTTAGTGTCAAAACTCCTCTTTGATACCTAGGCAACTTCTTTGCAGGAGACCTAGCGAGAGGTATTCCAAACCAGACCTATATCAAGGATCTAAGCCAAATTATAGAAGCCTGCCACAAACAGAAATGAAATGGCCCAATACTAAAACAAGTGCTGAACTGGATCATCCCTAGCAAACTTAATTACTCTCTCTCAACAAGCTCTCTCTTCTAACCACAATTACAAAAGCTCCAGACCAGAGTTAATAACACAATCAAAGAAAAGTTCAAAATATGAAAAATGATATTAGACAAAATCACTTACTCACAAGCTGGACTCAACCTGATAAACCTAGTGGACAACCAAGACTTGACTCTAATAAAACTTCTCATCGCCAAACTTACTAATACAAAAACTCAAGAAGTTATGTTACTGAAAATAAATTCTCTTCAAGCCAGTCATGCTTTCTAGCTCTGCCTGATCTGTTATCCTGAGAAATTCCCAGAAACATGAATTACGCAAGTAGCGGCAATCTCAAAAGTGTACAGAATTGACATCTGTCCCACTCCCTGTCAATATACCACTCTAAAGAAGAACAATCACTAGGCCTTCACTTTTCATTTGACAGCAAATATCTTAAACGTCAGGCATTAAAACTGAGCAGAGGAAATATCAAGTTCTTAGAAGATCTACTTACTTTTCAATCGAATAGAAAGCTATCCTGATATGAGTTTAACACATACTTTTGCCTCACACCCAAAGGTCCTATATCTACCTAGTTCACCAAAATCAATCCCACACCTACTCTTAAAGGAACTTCGACCTGCATACCAAACACAAGAACCAAATTCTGGGCTTTCACTATTAATAACGAACTGAGTTTCATCAAAACAAGAATCAATCGTAACTATACTCACTCTCAAATAAAAGGAACTCACTACAAATTAACAATGAATATGACTCTTAAGAAATGCCAGTGTCATACCAATAGCCTTCAAATCGCTATCCTAACTACTAAAGCAATGTCCCTTTGGACATATAAGACAAATAATGAACATCGCCTAGCCAACGCGCTAGAGGAAATATGGCTTCAACTTCAGTGCAATGCCATTCCAGACAATAATCCAAGAGTAGAAATCAGTTTTCACGAATGTAGAGATCTACCAGTACATCTTAATACCAACACCATAGAGGATTTCAAACAAATTATCAACTTTAACAGACTATTTTTACACTTCAATGTTGAGAGCAAAGATGAATTGTTAATGATACATGGATATGACATTAACATAGCCCTATACTCAACAAATCCACAGCCAATCAACATTCTCCTAGGAATAATCAGTTTAGTGGAGGTGGCCAATGATCAGACATATTTATTAGTTAATCCCCCAAAGAAGCTAGACCTATATATTCCAAGCTACTCTAATTAAAGAGTCAAATTTTTATATAGCTTTCTAAAAGAAAAAATCAACAGCACATGCAAACGCAAAAACATCAAATTAAGACTAGAGTCAAGCCCAGTTATGTCAGGCTATCAAGACAGTGATATAATCATAAGGATTGGCAACCTAGTGGAGCCGGAAAGCTGTATCTCAAGCTCAAAAATCAAAAATAATTAGAGCTACAGTCCAGTTATTTGGATCAAAAAAATTCAATGAACATATAGACTCGCAGATATTACTTAGAGCTTGTCAATCAAAAATAGGTGGAAAGCTAGCATGAAAGTATCAACACTTCAAATTCTAGCCAAGGCAAACAAGCTATTAATCAAGAAGGACAAAATAAATACCTCCTCTCTACTAGCCTTCAGACTCAAATTGCTGAGTAGAACATTGCTATCCAGGCAATTGCTACATAATTGATACCCAAGCATCTACGCCGATAATCTTTGCCCCAGGTGCCTCACAGCAGTAGAAACCCAGAGTCACATTTTCAAATGCTATAAAAACATTACAGCATATAACAAAATGGAAAACAAGATAAGAACAAGTTTAATAAAGCTTGTAAAAAGAAATAGCAATAAGAAGTTCCTAACAGAAATCGAAAAAAGCACACAAAAACTAGACTTTGGTTGAAAATATAACCTGGACAAACTTGCAAGTGGAATGTTAAGTATAGACATACAACACTTGTCACTAGCCATGCCAAGATAGCAAACAAAATACTAGCTCTTCTATACTCACAGATATGGATTCCAAGATCAGCAACAGTCAATACATCTGAAGTAAAGGGAGTTAAATGGAAAAGATACTTCCCTCCAGCCAAAAGTTCCAATAACACCCACTTATCAAAAGCCACCCTAAACAATAAAAGTTTACTAAAGTTAATAATGGAAACTATAGACTTATAGGCAAATTACAATAGCAGCACTATTAAATCATAAGTGTTTATCTCAGCTCTGAAAGGGCATTACCCATCCAGCACTAAAACTAATCCGAAATACACTAAGTGTAAATAGGCTAGGAATAGTTAGCATCATAGATAGATTAACATTAATTTATAAACTCAATTTTGTAAAGATGTTTGATGTAATCTGAATATGTTATATATATTAATAAAGTTTTATATCTGATGCTCTTTTACGATAAAAAAAAAAATAAAAAAAATAAAAAAAATAAATTAAAATTAAAAAATCACAACACTCTTTTTCACTTGTATACAATTACTATTTTAGAAAACACAGCAAAGAGAAAGAGACATGAGTTCAAACAGAACTCTCAGAGGCACCTTGACCTCAACCAGGTTTAACTACAACCTGAACAAGCTCACCAAAAGCATGGCCAGTCAGAAAAGCAGAGAAACAACACCATACCCAGCACAAAAACCAGCAAAGAAACAACTGCAAACTGAAGTAAAAAATGATAAAACAAAAGTTATAGAACAGGAACAAACTAAAAAGTTTCCAAAAACAATCATTAAGCAAACCACCTACAGTAAGGAACAACAGGACAATGAGAACTATAACAATATTACAGAAGAGCCTAAAAATACATACAAGAATCCAGAACATATGAACTCTGGAGTGACATCTACAAACAGGAGAACTCTAGCTCCCACACAGAAACAACTACAGAACTCTTTATTGAACAGGCAAGCATTCCCCAGGAAAAAAACAACCCACAGAGATGTGCAAGATTAGATGATTCTGACGAAGAAATAGATACAGACTATCTAAATGCCATATGGAGTACTCAAGACAAAGAAAAACAACCGATGCACCAATGAAGCAGGCCAAGATCATGCTTTCCATTAGACAGAAGCATCAGATATAGACGTCAATGAAGCAAAGTAAAAATTGAAGCAAAAGTACTTCCCGGAGACACAATCGAAAAGAAAATCCAATATCTTATCAAAGCACTAGGCTGCTCCAAAGGCCTTATCAACATCCATAGCGAAGGGAAAAAAGATGAAGAGCTGATAACTGCCACATTTGGAGACTACTATGTAGCAGAACAAGCATATACCATAGACCTATCCAATGTGGAAAACACACACCTGGAGTTCATATCCACATCCGATCCTCTCCAAAAAAGAGAAAACAGTATTAGAGTATGGGACATTCCTCTTAATGCAAAATTCATAGAAGTACAATAAACCTTTGCCAAATACAGGCAAATCACAAGCATCTCAATAAGCACACAACAGATGTGGCAAATAGTTACTATCACATATAAAGAAAAGTGCAGCAAAGAGAAGATTATAGACATGTGGAGCATTCCCTTCAAGGCAACATGGTCAGGATGTTTGATGCACAGTGGAACCTAGCACAAATGAAGGAAAGAGATCCAACTGCTGCAAAGCTCTCAAACCTCCTACCCAACACAACAGCCTTTGATCTACAGTCCATTTGTCAACAAATTAAAGCAAAAACATATTACATCTCACGCAGAGGATCATATTGTTACTGCCTTGGAAGAGCAAAATGAGAATTGTGCCAATTTAGACTCGCAGTGAACAGGATGTTCTTATAAATTAAAGAAAATAGGAACAGAATAAAGAAGAATAAAAGAAAATAATCAAAGAAATATTAAAGAAAATTAAAAGAAGATGAAATTCACAATCAAATATATTGAAACTTTTAGTTCTTTCCTTGACAGACTTCAAAATTACTGATAAAAATAATTTTCAATCCTCAATGATTTAATTTATTCAACATATATTTTGTTTCAAACACTATTAAATAAATTAAAATGAACAATTCAAAATTATTGTTTCAATCAATTTCACAACTCTGTCCTATCAAAAGATAACAATATAAAAATATTGAATTTCAATAGAAAAATAAAAAAGAAAAATATGGGATAAATATAATTTTATTAAAAGAAAATTAAAGAAAATATAAGAATTCGAATTTTATAATTATGATAGTTGTTTCTTTTTTCTTTCTGCTTCCAAAACTGAGGGAAAATATAGCCTTTTTATAATGTTTTGAACAATTGTAGGTCGCTTCTAATCTAATTATTTATGTGTAGTTCATCTATTTATACAAAAGGTTTGACTAGAGACTTATTTGTTACACTTGGGATGATCATCAAAGAAAATTCTTATCTGTAAGAGAAAAAGCGAAATTACTCAAGATATCAGTAAGACAGTCACTTTCGAGATCTTAACAAAGTTATTTCTCTAGTCTTTCTGCAAATAGTTGCTTAGAACCTCAAAGAAGCTTCGGAACATAGTTTTTGAGCTACGGGCTCCGAATTTACTGCGCCGTTCAAAACTATATAGGCATTTTGAGAATTCTTGGAGAAAAGAAGAAAATATTATATAGAAAATATAGCTAAAACTAATAAATATTAATAAATGTTGATAATATATAGTTGTATCTATCCAAAGTTAATAAAATTTTCAAAAATTTTAGTAACACTATATAAAGTCCTCCCTTATTAAAATTTTATCTTAACAATTTATTAGAAGAAGTGCTTAATACTTTAGCTATATAAAAATTACTTCAATATATATATTTCTAATATAATCTATCAATATTATCCCAATTAACAAAGTTAGATTAATTATATATTTATTCAATTCAAGTCTACAAAAATAATATTATCATTAAAACCCACCTTCATGGTGTTAAGTTAATACTCGAGTTAGAATAAGAACAATGCGTCAGTTAAATTAGATTGTTCATATAATAATTATTTGTAATCTTTGATTTACAATAAAAATCCTTGTGTGTATCATACTTTAGCCCTTAATAATAATAATAATAATAATAATATCATTAATAATTATCTTGTTATATTCTTTTATTTCAGTATATTATTTTTTAATATTCTTCTAACTAGATGTTGTTTAATAATATTAGAACTCAATAATTATTGAAATCAGAGACAATAGAAGAATCTTTCAAGAAACTTCAAATAGTTCAAGAAGAATAATCAAGTCTAATTATTTCTTTATTATCTTAAAAATTAATATTTTAGATTATCAAAAATTGATTTTCTTTTAATTTATCAAATTCAAGTCAAAATCTGAATTTAATAACACTATACACTGGAATGTTTTATCATCTTACTTTTTTAAAAATTTGAGAATAAACAATAACAATCTGGATAGCAATGCTATATGGTCAAAGAAAATCTTAAAATTAATTAAAATTTATATGATATGAGAAAGCATATTAATAACAAAAATCTTTGAAGAAAGTCTTAATACTTATGGTCTTGAAGTTTTTATCAGATTTATTAAATATCTCAAAAGTCTTAAAAATAACTCTTACAGTAACTTAATATTTTTCAAAATTAAACTTCTCTCAGAAATCCTTACAATTTATACTTTTTTTCAATTAATTATATTCAAAGCTAAGAATTTCAATAATTTGATTTAATTTGATTTTTGATTTTCAGGTTTATATAATATATTATTGTTTTTAATAGAGTTTTGAACCTTATACAAATCTATGCAAGTATATTTGATTCTAATTTTTAGAATCATATTCAGAATAGTATCCAAATTACTTTTGTTCAAAATACAAATTTAGAATTGAAAATATAAAATATACATGTATATTCAAATGCATTAAGGCAAAAAAACAAGCAATTCAAATTATTAATATATATCTAGTCAATCATATCTGACAAGCAGTCAAATTATCTTGTAGACTTATCAACAAACTATTTATATTAATCAATATTGATAATTGAATAAGAGTAGCCTTTAAAGTATTTGTTTTTCTCTATAATTTTATATAAAAATTAATATATAGTATATAATAAACACTTTTCTTTCTATAAAAATAACTTAAAATCAAAATTCTTATTATTTATATAAAAATTTCTTAACCAAATCTTATAGTTATTTTTATCAAATATTAAGCTTAAACTCAAAATTAGAAGATATAATTATAGATCTCATATCTATTATTATAAAATAGTAACTTTAATTCTATATCATATTTTAAAAACCTAATCTTCAAACTTAATCAACTAATTACAAATAACTCTAAGTAGATATTTTTAACTGCTCAATACTATTTATAATATGTAAAGGTTTTAATATACAGTCTCTCTAATAAATAACAGATTACTTATAAATTATAGTATTATAATTAAACAGAAAGAGTTATATATTAAACTTTTTATTTTATTAATAAAAACAACTTTATGTATTAAGTAAACTGATTTTTCATAATGAATTCTATATATAGTTAAATTTTTATTAAATATGAACAAACTTTTATTATTATGTTTAGCGATTTTTTTTTGAATAAAAATTTTTTAATTTTTTTGTTAAAATTTTAACACCTATACAATTTTTATAACCACTATTTAACAAGCAAATTTATATTAATAAATTTTATTTGAAATATGTTAAAGTATTTAATTATTAAGACCTGTAAATCCATAGCACAGTGGATAGTGTTCCCAAGTCTTCAAATACATGTTTCTAATTCAATACTTACAAGAGGCAAAATGCAAAAATTTTATTTATATGCAGATTTACCAGTTTTCCTATATATGGAGTATTCAAACATCTGAATTTGATCAAATTTAGTTAGGCTGCATAAAGATGAGACCTCTGGTCTTTTTGACAATCGTGGGCTAAAAACAGATTGAAGTAAAAAAGATTGCATAAGAAAAAGCTTCTAATTTAACTTCTATAAAAGTCCACAAACTTCTTTGGCACAGCAGACTCTATAGTACAAAGAACATTTTAACTTGAGGCTGTCACAATTTGGCACTTGTTTAAAAAAAGATTGAACAATCCATTATACAAATAAAAGCTGCAAGTAGTAACAACAAGTACAATATTTTTTATAAGATCTCAAGTGAAAAATATTGAACAAATTATTCAATTGTTTTAATTAACCTTGAAAAATACATGCTTCCAAAAAACCTTGATGTACTAACAGATTTAAATGGATTTAAAACTGGTGGCAGAACTTCACACCTTCTAAAATAGTCCCATTTGTCATATAGGACTATATACAGTGGCTTACTAAAGTAATAAATCACTTATAAAAAAAGTATTAGACTTCAAAAAAAATTTTATAAATGATTTATTACTTTAGTGGGCCACTGTATGTAGTATAAGTTTGTATAACTGAATTAAAGATATATTAAGTTAGCTATTACTAGTAATAGTCAATAAGCAGTGTTAATTTTACTTATATAGAAGACATAAATAATATACAAATAGTACAAAATGATTCTGTATTTAGAAGATATTGATATATAGCTTAAATATTAAATATCAATAAAAAATATGTATCATTACATTTATAAATTTTTACCTGATATATAAATTTTTATTTTATAAAATATAAAAAAATTTTATTTTAATAAAAACTTTATAGTATATATATTTTATATTGAAAAATAACTTATTTAGTATATAATAATGAGTTTTAATAATAATAAAAATTTCTTATATGTAACTATTATTAGTAATTAATTAAAATTAATTTATAATTATAATTAAATATAAAAATTTAAAAAAAAAAAACTCTCTTCTAATCACGTCTGTTTTGTTAAAAATTTTCCTTTTATA
>CAJVPV010002985.1:0-12016 GCA_910591835.1 Acaulospora morrowiae | reverse complement strand
ATAATGAAATTAATTGCTAATATATATGAAAATTCAAACATAAAATATGTTAAATTATGGCTAAGTTATCTATCAAACATTTGTATTTATATTGCTGAATGCTATAATGTTATAGTCGAACTATTAACGAATGTTTAACGAATATCTATATTTGATTTTATGCCAAGTGGTACCAAATAGCATAAATTCGGCTTAAATTTAATTATAAAAAATTTAAAAATTCGGCAATAATTCGATATGTCGAATAATAAAATTTCGACTATTGTTATATACTTTGACTTTAGTTATTTAAATTATAATTTTCTTTATATATTAGATTAATATATTTTATTTATAGTTGTTAGTTTTTGTACTTTCTATTTCTTTTTTTCTATATTCTTAATATAAAGATTTTATAACTTCTGAAGTTTATTGATACAGGTAATATGATTTGTTTAGATTTCTATTTGACTTTTATATAATATAACTAAGAATGTCAAAATGATTATTACTAATTCTGTCCATAATTTTAAGGCCCAGTTATTTACTTTTACTTGAAAAGATCTTTTAAAATTTGATTATTTTTTTGTAATCATACTATATTTATTATTAATATCTGATCTCTTGCTTTTTCAAAAGATTTATCTATATAGAAGCAATAAGATTGTTAAAAGTTATTGCACTTGTTTATTTTATATTTTTTAACAAGTACTTGAATATATTTTGAAGAATAAATATGATTTTTAATTATTTATATTTTAAAGTCTTTTATTTTGATTATTTTTATATGATCATTAGTAATTCTTTATTCTTTAAAATCTTCTAATATCTTTTTAACTTGATTTTTTAAAACATAAAAATTGATTAGAATTTCCAGTTCTGAAAATCTTTTAAGAGTTGAATATTGATAAAGAATTTTGATAATTAAAAAGTTATTTTTTAATTTTTTATTATCTTTAAAAAAATTTATTTGATTCAATAGATTTTCTATTGAATTTTTAGAATTTAATTATAGAATATTTGTTATTCTTTAAAATTTGATTAAGTCTAATTCAGATATAATAGATTTCTGCTTGAAGACTTGAAAGTTCAAGTTATTTTTATTTCTATATTATATAATTTCTTTATAGTTTTTATTTTGAACTAAAACTTTTCAATTTCAATTATTAGTTTTTGTCTAGGTCTTTTGAAAAAAACTTTTTGTTTTGTTTTTCTCTATACTAGTTTTGTTATTTTTTGTTTAGAATTTTATATTTAATTGCATATATTAATTTAACTGTTTTGAATCAGAATGATATAGGTTTTTTGTTAAAGTTGAAAAAAACTTATATAATTTTCAGAATAATATTGTTTTTATATCTTTATTGATTAATTAGTTCATAAATATAATATTGTATTTTCTCAAGAATAAAATTGTTTTGAAATATGATTTGATATTAATAAGCATGCTTTTAATAGAAATTGGATTTTTTTTCAATTGAAATTATTTGTTTATCAAGAATTGAATATTGTGCTTTTCAAGTTATTAATAGTTTTAAATATTTGAGCTAAGAAATTTTTAAAATATTTGAAAAATCAAGAGATTTTGTTATTAGTATATTATTAAGTTTCCAGTTTTGAATTTGAACTTATTTAAACCAAATTAATATAAATATACTAGTTGGTCCTATATCTGCTTAAATTTCTTTAATATTTTTTATATTGTAGATTTTTTTATAATATATGATAGAATTTGGAATTATTGAGACATTTTTATAGCATATTTCAATACTTTTTTTAATTGAGTTATTAGTTTATTACAGGTATTCTATTTATAAAGCAATATTATATTCTATATTCTATTTGAAGGATCAAGACTTTGTTTATAATATATTTTATTTATTTGTCTATGATTTTTTTTTTCAAATTTGATATTATAGCTTTAATTTCTTGTCTAATTTGATATATTCTATTTTTAATATATCTTTTATTTTCTATTCATATATCAAGAAATTTGATAAAACTATTTTGATAGCTTTTAATTATTTCTTATTGGTTTATTTTAATATAAACTGAGTTTAAATCTTTATTATAACTATTAATTATAATCAATATTGATTTGTTGCCATTGATTTAAAAATTGTTAGTTGCATAAAACCATTTAACTCTTTTCAAAATATATTTCATATTTTTTGCAAATTTAGAATTTATATAGTATTATTCATATATAATATTGTTATTTGATAAACTGTAAGATATTATGAGTCTTTTTCTTTGTTTAGATTGATTTTCATTCACAATTTATAGAATATTTTAGTTATGTATTATTTTGGATTTTACAAAGTAATAGATTATAAAAGATATATTACAATAAGAAAAAAATTGGTTTATCTTAATCTATATTATTTTCTACTATTATTTTTTCTGTTAAATTTATATTGATGATTATCTGAATTGATCTATTGATGAAAAGTTTTAATATTAATATTATAAGATTTACTGAAACTTTAATTTTTAAATAACTTTTTATAGCATATATAAACTAATATTATTATATACTTTGATTATATTTTAAAATAAAATTTATAATTTTTTATTTTTTTTTTAAGCTTTTTATAGATATTATTTATTAAGTGTATAGGTTTTGAAATATATTTCTTAATAAATTAGTAAAGTTGAATTCTTTTAGAATATTATATATTTTATATATAGAAAATAGTTAGTTTATAATTACTATCTTAATAAAACACTTTTATAAGATATTAAAAATACAATAGATCTAATATTACTTAGGATACCCTGTTATTTTTTTTTTATATTTGATTTTGTTAAACCTACCTGCTTTGTCATTAAATAGGTTTTTAAGAGCTTTTTCTAGTTTACTTTTTGAAATAGTATTTTTTATATTATTGTACTATTTTATTTTAACTATGGATTATATTGTTTTTTCAATTATTGTTTAATAATTTGAAGCTACTATTTTATTTTTTGAATGTTTTTTTATAGTATACTTCTGTTTGACAAAGGATTTTTTCTTTTTTAGTCTATAATTATCTTATAAAATTTTTTATTAATTTTTATATCACTTTTCTTTAATTTTCTTTAAAATTTCTGTATCTTTTTTGAATTGCTTTCTTGATTTCTATATTTGTTTTGTTTCTTTTTTTATTTAAACATATTTTTTTAAATATCTTGACTAGGGTTACTAATGGTATCACTTCAATACTAGTTTGATATTTAAATTTACTATAAATCCATATAAGTAGATTACAATCTATATATTAAATTTATTATATATCCGTATTATTTCAATATTACTTTGATATTAGTTTAGTATTTTTTGGAGCCCTAATCTTGATTATTTTTTTAAACTTTAATTTCAATTGATTATATTTTTTTCTTTCTTTTAATACTTTTGTGATTTTATGAATTAATTTAAAGATTGATATAATTAAAGCTATATTTCAATTGATTTTTTTATATTCTTTATACAGTTTTAATTTTTTTATTATATACATTATTGGATTATTTAGTTTTGATCAGTTGTAAATTGTTTTGTTAATTAAATAGTAGTTATAAAATATATTTTTCTTTCTATAATATCTCTTTTTAATTTGTATCAGATTTTCTTTTACTATTATTTTTTTATAATAAAGGTAATTAAAAGTTAAAGTTGTTAAAGTTTTTTTTAAAGATTTTTTATAAGTCTTGAACTAGTTGATTTAATCTATTATTATTAATCTAATTAAAATTTGAATTTGAATTTAAAATCAGATATCACTTTGTTATAGTTTTTGATTTATTTTATATATATATATTTTTTATTAAACTTTTATTGTTTTAAAAAGATTGATTATTTTTTTTAAGGAATTTGTAAATATTTATAATCATTTGATAATTTTTAAGTATAGTGTTTTATATTATTTAAATGGATAGTATTGTATAGTTATTATTAAATATTAAATAGAAATTTTTATTATTAAATTGAAACATATTATTTGCTATATTATAAGATCTTCAAATATAATTTATTCTACTGAAACTTGCTTATTTCTTCAAATATATATTGTATCTAATGGTTTTTAAAGATGTTATAGGTCTATTAAGTTTTAATTTGTTATATAATAAAACAATTTACTTCTATGATTGTTTGATCTAACAAATTCTTTTATAAAATTATTATTATAATTTGTTTATAAATTTATCACTATATTAAAATCTTTTATTATGAAAACTTTATAATTCTTTTGTAGGTATTGTATATCTAAAATAAGTCTTGAATCTTTTTTTGTAATGTTTGATTTCTTTTTTTGTCACTTGATAAATATACTTAATCAAATCAAGTTTTATATTTTTTATTTAGAAAATTAATATAACAATTTTTTCATTTTGCTATATCTGTTATACCAGAATATTTCAAAATATTTGAAAATATTCCAAAACTTTCTGAAATATGCTAAAACCTTTTGAAATCTTTCAAAACTTTATAAAATATTTCAAAATATTATTAATTATTTTTCATTACTAATTATATTTAATTATATTTATACTTATTTGAAAAACATAAGATTATTATTAAATATGTATAATATTTATTATATTATTCTTTATTTTTTTTTTATATTTATAATATATAAGCTTTCTAAAAAACCAATGACTTATATATTAATAATATAAAATTTTTTTTTCTTACAAAAGAGTATTAAATATGAAGCTTTTATTAAATTTTCATTTACTGCCATTACATTAACAATCTTAACATAAGTAAATTAATTGTAGCCTATTGTGACAATATAATATAACACATACAGCTTCTAAAAACCCAAGTAGGAAAAGAAAAAGGGTAAATAATAGCTAGCTACTAGTTATAATAATATTTATTTTTATTTATATATTTTTATATTTATTTATGTAACAAAAAATAGTTATAAAAAGGATGCCTTTTTATCTTTGTAAAAACTCAAACTTGTACTTTGCTTTTGAGTTAATAAAATATAATTATTCTTTAAATAAATATTTATATCTTTTTTTGTGATTTCCTTTTACCAAATTACAAGCTCATTGTTTAAACTATTTCAATATATTTAAACTATACATGTGATAGAAATTGGTAGATTCTTAACACAATTTGATACAATTATTTGATGCAATTAATTGAGTCACTATTAAAACATATAAAATAATTGAGTCAGATGCAATTATTTTTGAGGATTTTGGCAATTAAATCAATAGCAAAATAATTTACACCACATGTATAATTTAAACTCTTACAATTAAATATTATAAATTTTTGAATATTTTTATAAATTAAAAGAAAAACTTCTGTATTTTAAGAATTGTTTGATTTTGTATTAAAAAAACACTTGTATTTTGTTTGTTTTTGAAAAGCAAAGTATTAACTTTTCTTAAAGAGTTTTGTTTTATCAAGGCTTATAATATCAATTTTTCTTTTCAATAATTCTTTTATAAGATTTGTTTAAATTATATTTTATATAATTTCTCTATATTATAAATACTTATTAATATTAAGGATATAAAAATACTGGTATTGGATGTAATAATTAATATATTGTCATTTTTTCTTAATATCTTAAAAATAATATTTTTTAAAAAAATTAGAATTCTTCTATATTAATAGTTTCAATTATATTTTCAATTGTTATTGGAAAGTGTGAGTATACTGTTGATATGTATTGTATTTGAATAGTATTATATTTTTCAGTGATAATTGTTATTTCAAATAATATATTTTTGACAATAAGGTATTTTGATTTAAGCTTTGATTAGTTTTTCTTATATTGTATATATCTATGCTTGATATAAATTTATATATTGTGTTAAAGGAAAAGAAAAATAGATATAAGGCTGTACTGTATTATGTTTCAGTTTTTATTATATATAATAAAAAATCTTTTAATTGGTTAAAAGTATAACTGATATTATCAATTTCTTTATTGGATATTATTTAGTTTAAAACTGTTTTAAAAAGATTTTTATATATTGATAGAACTTTTAATTGATAAAAAATTAATTTGTTTGTTGTTATATTCCTTGATTTAATTATAGAACTTGTTAAGGTGTTGAATAATATATATTGTTATATGCAATTGATGAAAATTAAAATAAATAGATTTTTTTATAAAGAATATATAGTTATTGTTATTTAGGAAAATTTAATATTAATAGAATTTTTTTAATTTTAGTTAATAATAAGAATAAAGAGTTAAGAAGTTAATAATTTATATGATCCTATATTCTTTTTGCTTTTATATTTGAGTTTAATCAAAACTTAAAAACAGTTTTTCTATATTTAATTGTAACAGTTTTTAAAATCAATTAAGGTATACTCTAAATTTTCTTATTAAATAAGTTTTTTTAAAGTTTGTTAGCTTAGTATTAAAGTAGCTTAGTTATTTAACTAATTAAAATAATATGTTTATTAAGTTTTTAAATATAATTGTTGATATATTTAATTTATTATCTTTTTTTAAAAATACTTCTTTTATTGTAATTGGATTATCTGGATTCAAAGTTTGCTGTAAATTAATTTATATAAATTTTTTTTTGTTTTGCTATTTGAGAGTATATATATAATTTTTGCTTCAGTATATTTGATTGCACTTATTATTCTTATAGTTAATATGTTTTTTTATGTCATAAAGCCTTGTGATAAATTTGTTTCTTTGTGTGTATATTTCTTTAAGATCTTGATATGATATAATTCTTGTTATTACTTTACTTATTGAAATTATCTATATTTATTTCTTTTAAATTTATTTTAATATTTTTAGGAATTACTATTGTTGTTTTGAAACATCTTCAAGTTTTATAAGAACCTTGGGTTTACTATAAGTGGATATCTTAAGCTGAAACAGATAAATAAGTTAGTAAAGCTTAGGACTTTTAATAGTATCATTTCAATATCTATTCAATATCAATTTGATACTTAAATTTACTATAAATTTATATAAGTGGGTCACAACCTATATATTAAATTTACTGTAAATTGATATTATTTTGATATTATTTTAATATTAGTTTATATTTTTCAAAACCTTAGTAGAGCTTATTCTCTTAGATATATAATCTTTTTTTATTAATCTCATATATTTGTAATAGTGCTTTTAAATATATTAAAATTTTTTGATTTTTCTAAGGAATATTAACTATTTTAGTTTGACCTTGAATTTTTTGTTATTCCTTAAACTGTATTGTTAACAAATTTGCCTACAATTTTAATTTGTTAACAAAATTGCTTTATATCTCCTGATGCATGTTACTCTTTAATTGTGTATTCTTTTACTATATATTTTAGTTTATTTAAATCTTCAAGACAAGGTTAATCATTTCTTAATGGTCAAAGTACAAATAACATAATAATATTCTTCTCAAAAATGCATTACAAAAATAAGTGTCAAATTTATCAAAAATTGGTCTACGGATTAAGGGATACCAAAAATTCTAATTGTAATTGATCAAAATTTTGAACTAGTTAAGTGATACATAAAAGAAATATAAACAAGATATACAATATATTTCTTATATGTTTTATGTTATACTATATTAAAACTGATAATACAATTGGATATGGCAAAAAAGCAAAGTATTAAGGTATCCTCTTGTTAAAGTGATTTGAAATCTTCCTCCTCTTCTTTTGTATTGATTTTTTTTCTTCAAGATTAAAAAAGACTTTCATTTGACTGGTAATTGATATATAAGCATTTTTATTTACAGGACAAATATTTCTTTTTTTCCTTTATTTTTCCTCTTTCTTTTAGAAAAAGAAAATTTTTATTCCTAGAATCACAATGATTATGTTGAAATGATAATTAAGAATATTTGCTGGCAATAATTTTTTAGTTGAAATTAGCAAAATATTTCACTAAAGAGAAGCAATTCATTATTCTCTATAATCTCATCCAAAGAGTTGAAAGAATTTAAAAAGTTTAAGAATTAATATCATGCAGTAATAGCTTAATGAATCAACTCCCTTGTAGTAAAATAGGTCATGTGGGCAAAATGGTGATCTTGGTATTAAGGATTTAAGAATTACATATAAATTTATTAGGTTTTCCTTCGACGAATAGTATTCCAACTCACCAGATCGCAAGATAAGTATGTCGGTTTTATCCGCTCAATCAGCATTATATTTGATAGACATCTATTTTATCACGAAAATAATATATATAATAAAAAAAAAAATCACAAACCATAATTCGGGTTGAATTCAATACTTACAGAATTTTTTGAATGTCTTTTTTGTAGCATAAATGCGGTTTTTCCTTGACCTGTTGAATCGTAATCTTTTGAAAATCACGGAACTCATTGGAAAGATTGTAACTTTCAAAAATCCACTGAAAAGAATTAAGTATAGTTAGTTAGTACAGTAGATGCAACCACACTATTTACTCACATCCTTCTTTGAAGTATTTCTAAAATCAATCTTGTCAATTGCATCTTCCCACGAATAAATGATTTTTGTTCGTTACCTGGCATCGTAATATTCAGGCTCGATATCTGCACACATATATGTGGTGCGTATAAATTAGTCCATTATATTCCTTCAGAAATGTTAAAAACCTAAGATCATTATTACCTTCGCAATTAATATTAGAAGACGGAGCAGATGATGACGAACACAAACTATCAGAATGATTTGATTCCATGAGAGGTTTTTTTGAATATGCTTGGTCGTCAGGAAGAAGATCATCCATACTTTTTCCAGAATACGTAACGTTATTAGTATTACTTTTGCCATCATCTTCAAGTGATACATTTGTTAAATCTTTTCGCTTGACTTCATCATATATAATAATAAATATGTCGGTTATCTGTAGAATTTAATTTGATTTACAAAATTATATGTCAACTGGACTCACCCTTTTGGTTGACGTCGCCTCTTCCTTTCTGTCGATTTGGTGCTTGGATTTCCGTGATTCTAACAGGTATCTGGAGTAGATCATCTTCTCTTTCCTTACATCTTTATTTAGCGATGTATGATATTCGTGCTATGCAAATAATTCATTTTATTAGAGTAGAATACCAGAAAGCTAATGTAGTATTCCTGGCTCACCTCTGCAGTTTCTTCATTTTTTGCTAATTCACTAAGGTTAGCTAACCACTTCCATTTTTTTGTCAAGCTCAAAAGCAAGATAAAGATGAGATGAGATTAATAATGGTCCCAAAATAAATAAATATATACATTGACAATCAATTGTGCAACGAGGAAACCCAGGGTGGCACGCAGACACCCCGTCTAGTATCGATGCTTGGTTTAATAGAGCACAATTCTAACAACACGCCAAGGAAACCCAGAGTGGCGCGCAGACACTCCGTATAGTATTGATCTGGCGTTTAGCCAGATTGTGTTGTTAACAAGTTATGCTCATTTGCACATAAAAATATACTGACCTTGAACGAGGCCTTTAGTGAAATCGCCTTTGAGCGCTTCAAAGGATCGTAGTTTTGCTCAATAAAATCCAGACACTTTCTGTACTTAAAATTATAGACTTTTACAGGGTCGGACGGAAGTAACCTTTTGCTAAAGGCGTAACGGATAAAGCTTGAGTAGGACCAGTTATCGACAGTATATTCGTCAAAATAATCCGAGTAAGGAATATCTTTTGACATAGTAATAATCGCGACGCGAAATTGGTACCAAAAATTATATTGGCTGTGTATTCAATCACATGTTTCTCGTACGACCTAATTTTATACTGTAATTCGCACCTGTTAATGTGCCAATGTCAAAGCTAAGTTGAACGAATCTCGAACTCGTTTCTGGGAAAGACATGCAAGTTTATAAAGCATTAGTTATTGATTAAATTGGGAGTTATATCATATTTTTTTTTTGTATATTTATTATTTGTTTTTATAAAAAAAACTCTTTCTGACAATCATCAAAAATTTTAAAAATTTCCTTTTTAGAAAATTTCAGGAAAAAAGTTCAAAACACTTATACAACTTGCAAGAAGCTAGAAGATATCAAGAGAAACTAACAATCAACACCTTTTCAAAACAAAACAGGTAACTTTTATTTAAACTAATCAAATCTATTATCTTTTTTTTTATCTGTTTTATATTAAAAAAAACAAGTTCAAATTTTATAAAAAAAAAGACAAGAAGCAAAGTAAACAATATATCATAAGATTAAGAAAAAAAAAACTAATATTTATCTTATAAAACTGTTAATTAGTTATATATCAAATTAGGTATCTTTTTAAATACCAATAGAATTTTGCTTCAATTAGATCATATTTGATAAATTAAATAATTTTATATATCAGAACAAAATCAAAAAAATATCAAAATTTTCTTTTCAAATTTTGAATAAAAAAAAAAATCAAAACAAAACATATATAACTTATATTATTGCAGATTTTATATATTATAAAAAATTTTTATTTATTTTAGAAAAACTTAAGCTACTTTATTTTTTTCAAAAAATTATCTATAATATAAATATATATATGTTTTAGACCAAGCAATAAAATATAAATCAATTGTACAAATACAAATATGTTTTATATCTTTTAATATAATATGTGATTATTTTTTAATTTATTATACTAAAAAAGGTATAGTTATATATTTATATAAAATCAATTCAAGAAAATCAATATACATTCAAATATAAATAACAAAAGTAATTCTTATTAATATAACAACTTAACAAAATTAATAATATAATAAAACCATATCAATTTTTATAGTGAATCCAATAATAGATTATTTTAAAATATTTAAGGACAATTATAATAAAAGAAAATAAGAATAAATATGTATTCTAATAGAAAAAAATTTAATAAATATAATTTTTAAGCTTTTAGAACTAGATATAATTATAAACATCATAGTAATTGATACTATAGCTGCATTATTTCTCAATATTAATTTCTATATAGCAGTTAAATAAATATTAATCAAAAAAATATATTAAATAAATTTGGATATTTGATTAACTAAACAAAAATATTTTAAATAGATATATTGTTATAGGAAAAATATAATAGGTAAATAATAGGAAATTATAAAGATAAGTATATCAGGTATAAGTGATATATCAGATATAAAAGGTATATTACGTATAAAAGATATATCTGATATAAATAGTATATCAGGAATAATATATATAATAGGTATAAAGTCAAAATATATATAAGTAACTTAAAAATATATCAAAAGTAGGAACAATTAGGATAAGTATTGTACAATAAATAATTAATAAACTGTCTTTATTAATAAACTATCTTGTGAAAATACCCCAGTATGTGTAGCTAATGGAATTGCTACATGAGAAAGTAACTCTTTGGGGACGCAAGATCGACAGACTGATCTGTGTCAAGATTTACGAACTCTGGCCAAATTCACACATCTCTTTTAAGCAAAAACAAGACCTATTGTTACATGACGTGAGCTAGATCGAAGCGACTGACTCATCGTGATTTCACCATAACAATATGTTAAAAGATTTATAACAAACAATACAAATTATACGTGTGTTTATATTATTATAAAAGGAAATTTGATTAACAATACGATTCTAAATTAAATATAAATTTCAATTATTTATTATATATTATTTAGTAATTTTATCACAATATAGTTTTTAAAAAATAATTAAATTTATTTCCATCACATATATAACACAAATTATAAATATCTTATAATCAACTTAAAATTTATAATATTAGCAAAATTTAAAATAGAAAAATATAACAATTACAATATATTCAAACATAGAAAATAAGAGTCACTATAATAATTTTTTCATTTTATTATATTATAGAACATATGATCAAAACATATTAAAAAATTCTAAAATACTTAAAAATACCTTTGAACTTCTTAAAATATGTCAAAATCTTTCAAAATCTTTCAGAACTTTATAGAACATTCTAAAATATTATTAATTATTTCTTATTACTAATTGTACTTAATTACATTTATATTTATTTAAAAAATATGTAATTATTATTAAGTATACAGTGCCCCCCAATAAATGAAGGACCACTTAAGAATTATTAAAATTAATCGGAAATAGTCTCTATATATCAAA
>CAJVPV010002984.1:0-12020 GCA_910591835.1 Acaulospora morrowiae | reverse complement strand
TTAAATTTAATAAAAATTTAATCATATATAGAAATCATTATAAAGAATAAGTTTACTTAATACATAAAAGTTGTTTTTATTAATAAAATAAAAGATTTAATATGTATATGACAACTATTTCCATTTAATTATAATAATTCTTAAGTGGTCCTTCATTTATTGGAGGGAACTGTATGTATTCACATTTAATTCAAACATTTTTCAAAAACTGTATTATATTTGTATTATTAAGTAACAATTAGTAAATAATTGGGAATTGTATTTAATTCAAAATCATATTATCAATCAAATTTCATTTTATAGTAATAAGGAAACATGTATAACTCTGACTATTTCAAGACATGGATTAAATTAGAATTGATTTACCTAAGTAAAGAATAGAGAGTTAATATTTTCTTATTTGATTATTATTTAGTTTCGAATTTGTATTTTGTAAATTTCTTAAAATATTGTTAGCATCCAAATACAATTGTTGGTTTTCATTTCTGAAATTTTCAAAATTGTTTATTTTTGTGAATCTTTATAATCTCCATTCTTAAGTATACATTGAAAGTATTAACAAACTTGAATGCAATTTTTTTTTCCACTGCAGAACATAAAAACACAGCCAATTCAAAGTCTTGATGAATATCTAAGAACTCAGGTATGTGATTTACTAATACATAGATATAAGGCATAATATCTTGTATTTAATATATTTTTCAAATGAAATCAATTCTATTAAGTTGGCCTTGAGATGACTTTAATAAAGAAGATAACCATTTTTGAGCTTTTCTATGAAATATTCTGCCATTAGTTTTTATTCTGCAACAAATAATATAACTTGTTGAATTAGTTTCAAAGATTTCAAATTTGAGAAGCTCAGATATTAAATAGAAAAATTACTATGAGATTAAAATTTAAAGAATTTTTAACTTATTAGGTCCTATAAGTGAAATATATAATATATTGTTATTGCCTTTTTCATATCAAAACTGAAAATCTATTTTGAGTCTTTTTATTTTATTTAAAAATTTAACTTGCCAAACTATTTCTTCAATTTGTTCTTGAATAATATTAGATAATATTAGTTTTTATAATTAATCTGTTATCTTTAACAAAATATATAGTTTATTACAAATCCAATTATAGATAGGTATCATATAAAATAAGAGATTTTTTAAGTATTTATTTACTTGAGAGTAATTAGTTTTAATTATTTTTATTGATTTGATAATCATCTTGTTTGTATTGTTGATGTTATCTTTAGAGCAATTACATTATAAACAAAAGTATTAGATATTGTGGCCTTCATTCCAAGACATATAGCTAGAAATTTTCAATCTGAATTAAAGTATAGCTTAATTGATCAATTGTTACCACCAATTTGTTAAAAAAATTTTTTTTGCAATAACTGTAGATCTGAAATTAAAGAAGTAAGTACATTTTGTAATGATTCATATATCTCTGAATCTATATATAAGATAATAGAATAATGATTATTTGTTTTCATAATCCTGCTAAATTATTTAGTAATACTATAGTCATCATCACATGCTTGATTTTATGTCTCACATTTCATTTATTTTCAGAAACTTGAATATATAAAGTTAAAACTCCAGGAGTTAAAATACCTCAATATAAATTATACAATATAGTTAAAATGTTTTATATAAAATTCTAATATATATAGAATTAAGGTATTAAAATATCTTCTTTAATATATAATAATATTATATAATTTAAGATATTACTTATATGTATTTGTCCCTTCTTTCCAATTGAATTCAGTATTTTTGTAATAGTGTTAATATAAATAATATGTGGTATATCAGTTATTGGCTTAAAAATAGTTGGTTATAATATGTTGATTAAAGATAATAGAATTTGATTATTTATTTTTGAATTGATTTTTTGTCTCATATTGAATATAGCTCTTTCACATAAAATATCTTGTTTAATTTATGTCAATAATCAATATGCTTCTCTTATAAGATAACTATAATCCAAAAATTTGATGATGGCTTTCTTTCATTCCTTCTTACTTTTTTTATTTAACTATTTACTATTAATTTCTAACTGAGCCCACTTAATTTTTAAGTAGAAAATGTTTTTTCTTTTTTCCATAATATTTAATGTATAACTTGTTATGATATTTTTAATACTTGCAATACTTTGTTGAAATACTAAGTTCACTAAAGGGATAGATTTTAGGATTGTGATTTAATGATAAGATTTTGTATATATTTTTAATACTAAGTAATTTTAAACCAAATAATAAGAGATCAAATATTTTTGAAATAGTATTTTTTTGAAGAGTTGTCAGAATTACATCGATTTCTGACATATTTTTTTATATTTTTTGTTTGAACTTTAATTTTATTTAGTTTTTAGTTTCTGAATTTATTAGAAGTGGCAGCAAAAAAATATAACAATAATAATTTTTTTAAAATATCTTATAATATTAACATGTCATATCTGTTGCAGATTTGGATAATTGAATTTGTAATTTGAAATTAAATCTGAAGTAAATAATATATAATGATTTTTTGTCTTTATATTGAATAGCATATTTTATCAAATGTTTTTTTTTACTGTGTTGTATTTTAACTAGATCATAACTGTAGAGGTGATCTGTATGTTTTAATTCTATTGAAGTATTAGAATCTTAATTCTTTTTAATAAAGAAACAACATTTCATACTCATAAATTGTATCTGGAGGCTTTAGTTATTAATGAGTAAGCTAGGTTAAAGAAACTTTTACTTTACAAGCATTTTTATACTTGTAATAGTTCAGTATTTAATAAATAATGATTCTAGCCTGATTGTGGGATTAAAAAAAAACAAAAAAAACAAAATATATCAAGCAAGGCTTAACTAATTAAAAAAATTTTTTTAATAATATTATAACTTAAGAAATTTTGAATTTGTTTATTTGTTTATAAATTTAAAACAAATATTTTTAGTTTAAAAAAATATTAAAAAATATAATTTTTTTTCTTAAAACGGAATATTATATTATTTAAGTTTTTACTTTATTTTTTTAATCATATTAAAACTTTTAAATAATAATTACTTATATATTTAAATTGATTAATTAATATGTAATAATAACTATTAAAAAGATGTATAATTTATATATTATTTTGTATAACAATATACAGTATTTGATATATTATTAATAATTACAAAAAAGTAAAATACTGAGATATATATTTTATTTAAAATAGGTTATTTATTTATTTATTTATTTGTATTGATATTTTTTTTAAAAGATTAATAAAAAATTTTATCTTAATTTAACAAGAAATTTGTAACAAAAATTAATGATTTTAAATTTCTATAATAATTATGTAAATTTTAAATATATATGTTATTAATTTGAAATATTAAACTATAATACTTATAAATTAATTTTTTATTTGTTATATTTGAACAATAGAATGGATATATTTAAAATATAAAATTGTTAGTTATATTTTTTTTAATCATTTGCTTATAATATTTATCTTGATATTTATTTTGTATTATAAACTTGATTTATTGTTTTTAATTAATAAGATTGTATAATAGTAAAAGTAACATAAATATAAAATTATTATATAAGATTATTTAAAAAACAATAAGTTTTATTATAAGTCTTATTATAAGTATTTTTGATTAATAATAAAATAATAATAATCAAATAATTGATTTAAGCACAAATAGTAATAATAAAAAATTTATTTTAACAAACTAAAAAGGAATTTTTATTTATCAAAACAAACTTGATATTAATATTTTATATTTTTCAAGAAAAAAATTTTGATTTTTTAAAATTACAAATTTATATTAAGATAATAGTTTAAAGTATAGACTGATAATAATTTTGTAATTAAATAATTAGTAAATAGTTGTATCATATAAACAATATATTGGGTTTAATATTAATATTCAAGGATCGTGCACAAATCTATAAAACTTATTGACAGATGTTTTGTAATTCGAAAAATATTTAGCTTGTACATAATAGTTTTATTGTGATGTTATCCTATTCGGATCAAAAATTAACAAATATATTTTATGGGAATTTAATTAGAAGTAAATAAATAAATAAATAAATAAATATTTTTTATTTTAAAATTAGTAAAACAAATATGAATATGACATTTGCATTGTAATTAAAAAATCATACAGCTAAAATTTATACGTATAACATTTAAAAAATCCAATTTAAATTTGGTCATTATACTGTATACAGTGTGTAATTTAATTTGTTTACGTATCTACATTTTTAGAGATTTCGTATTGCAATTCACCAGCAACTTTGACACTTTTGGTAGAATATTACTAACATGTAGAAATTTTTCACAATATTATTTCCTCACCATCTTATTGTCTTTTGCAAGAACTTTTTTCATTTTTAATTGATCTTTTTGTTATTCAAATATTTATCATAATTAATATAATCGATGTCAATATTTTATAACGGTAGAACGATTCTTATCATATACATTTTGATTTGCTTTCGAAACGCGAAAGGTCGCATAATTTATGCTAATGTAATGTTTACATTTTTCGGGAATTCCGAATTTCTAACAAATAAGATTAGAAATTGTCTCGTTAAACAGATAAGAAAGATAGGTGCTACTCATGTAGTGCTATCCAAAGGTAGGTTTTCAATGGTCAAGTATGCTGCCTCGTTAGCAAACATGCTGTGTCAGGTAGATCTATTGATTTACATAAGTCATCCTGTAATCAACTTTATCGTGATGCAAAACATTCCATTGTACTTATTTTTAACAATTCTTTAAAATCTCAAAGTTGATCTCAACTTTTTTTGACTATAGTAGACTCGACGAATCGCCAATACAACCTCCAGGTGTTGTCACGTAATTCTTTGTGGGTAATAACTTTAAAGGATTTCTTTCAATGACATGATGGATAGAAAATAACCTTTTTGTAGAACAGAGGTCTCTCGAGTTCTTTATTCCAAATGATTTTGCAAAGGAGTCAGAATGGTTTGTTTAGTAAATAAACCGTGAGTCATACTAAAAAAACTCATACGATAATGCCGAGGTACCCTTGGTGCACTGGTTTGCAACTGCACCGTCACTTCCCCGAATATAACCATTTTTGGTTTGTGCAGCCATTTTTATCAAAAAATCGCTATCATTATCCTAATAAAGTAATATGTACGAGCGTGATAAGACACGAGTATATACGAAATAACTATCATGGCCTTTCATTTTCTATTGCCTTTTTGCTTATCATTCATCGGTTCGTTGGTCTTTCGTATGTCAAACATTTAACGATAAGGGCGACTTTAATTAAAAAATCCGAATACTGTACATTAACGGTAACACGTGTAAACCGGACAAGGTGAACAATTCTATTTATTAATTTTTTTTCTTTCGGAAATTTTGTTGTTCGTGTTATATCATAACATGATTACTCGTAGGCATTTTACAACTTATATTTAAAATAAATGATAATAATAATAATATATGGTTATAGCAATATATAAAGCGTTCATGGTGAATGGCATAAGCTAGTTAATCAAAGAATAATAATTCATATGTCCTGTGGCATAATGCATTGGTTTTTTTCTGTAGGAATAAAAAAAAAACAAGAAACATGGCGCGTCGCGAACCTAAGGAATTGGATCTTCAAATATATATAGGGATCCATTGTCGGTGGAAGATTGACCGATTGGAGTTGCAACCCTAATTTCATCGGGATCCTCTTCAATGGTATAATTCCCACTGCTCTGTGGAGTTATATGGGAAGGTGAGTAATTCATGAGGTGGATTTGATATTGTGAACCATTAGGTGTCCCAACTCGCGATGGTAAGATTGGTTCATGAATATACGCAACAGTAACATTCTCTTCAACCGTGAAATCTTTCTCCGAATCCCACAGATAAAATCTTACGTAGAAATGGTGTGTTATACTTATCACTCGACCCTCATACGAGGGCTGTAGGTTTTGTGGGACGGTAAAGTCAATCGTGGTGACGCATTCCCCATGATAATGATGGGAAGTGGGTTGCAGATAAATGATATCTTGACGTGGTATCAACATGGAAATGGCCTTTTCACTAAATTGACGCGTCGTACTCCTTGGTTTTTTCAAATCGAAAGTCCATGCTTGTCTTTAGGGAAATCTCAATTCGATCTATGCTTATATCAGGTGTCAAGAACCTAATTCTCATAGGGATTGGCACCCATGTTCCAATATTAAAGATCTTGTTAGGTGGCAGATCAAATGAGTATTCCATTCCATTTTTGGATTCCCCGCGTAATTTATAGTAAGATGTACTGGTGTTGTCCAGGATTAATTTTTTCAATGGATATAAAATTTCCACTGTTTGTGTCGATGCGACCAAAAAACTTTTCTGATTAACTATGGCCTTAAGCACATAACTGACTTGTCCATACTTGGCGCTAATCGCCTCGGGAAGGTCATCGGGAAGTAAAATCCTGAACGGAATATCCAAACTTCCAACAGACTTCTCGTCTTTGGATTCCCAAATTTTTTCCATCTTATCGATCAGAACGTGAACACCAGTAAAGAGTGTATTCGCTCTTCCTAGAGATTCATATAATGTGGTTTTCTCTATGCATTTTAAATTGAGATTTATGGATTTTACTTGAGTGGGCTTTTCATAACTCAAGTGCAAGATTCCCTCCAAGATGTTGTCCTCTCCACCAATTAGACTTTTTTTAAAAACATGACTGTCGGGTGCGAATATGAATGTCATATTTTTATGAGACTTTTGATATTTAATTGGTGGCGGGGGAATTTTGGGCCCTTTTCCCTTACTGCTTCCTGGATAGCTTGACATTATGATACGGAAATTAATTGAATTAATGAATATTCGTCAAAGTTCCCTTAAAAGAAGCCTCTGTCACATTAAAGATTCGTTAGACAATCGCTTTCTCGGCAAGGCAATGAAACCTTTAGCAAAGGAATTAAAGAATGTGAAGGTAATGTTTTCAGACAAAATACTGCCAGGAAAGGAAAATGAAAAGGAATATTGAAAGAGGATAATTGAAGAAGAATAGGACCGGTCACCTAAGGGAGGTACAGTATATGTTGAATGTTGGGAAAAGGTGTCAAAAAAATTTTTTTTTATTCTCTCAAAATTAAAATGAGCACAATAATTTGGTTCAACAAACATTACCTGATATTATAGTGCACCGATCTTTCGAGGAAAAAACTCCGGATAAACAATTCTTGTCGGACGGTTTCCGGAAATTATTCTTTTTCGTATTAGAAAAAATTTGGAATTAGTGCGGGTTTCGTGAAATAAAAATAAATTGTTCTTACGTACATCTTTCTTAAAATGTAAAAAATTACACAGTAAATGAATCGGGCTTGATAAAAAAAACCTGTATTGTTATCTGCTATAAAATGAACACTGATTGATGCATAATGTAAAACAGCATGTAAACATAAGGCAGATGACTACAGATAAAGTAAACAATGGTTTAGATAGGATAACGTCGCACATGTGCAAGATTGCTTTGTCGATCCCTTAAAGTTTATAAATATATGGTCTTTTGAGATTTTGGTCACGATGAATTCTGAGAAATAAAGCCATGTAATTACTCTGGTGACTTTAACCATCTTCGCCAAGATTTTTTTTTATCGAATGGTGATACTTATTGAGAAACGGACATATGCATGCATAAAAAGCAACGTAAAAACGATAGGTTGTTATGACGACATGTGATGTGTTATGGGCATATTTAACGAATAACATTTGAAGTATGTACTCTGTCAACTCTTCATTTAGTATACACATTATGCGTGGGAAGAAGGTAGCCACTTCTATCATTCTATTTATTTGTTTACACAACGCGAATTCACTAATTGGTCGTAGATAAAGAACTTCGTTATTAGTTAGCATTGAGCACAAATTTAGAGTTTATTTGCTTTTCGCTTTTTACTTTGTCTGTCGTCATTACAAGTGTCACGTTGGATGCGTCCTAAAAATGGACAAATTACGGATCGAAAGAAATAAATAACCAAAAGTTTTTGTGACACGACTAATTAATCGAGAAAACCGTTTCATGATACGCTTTTATCAATCAAGATTGATGCGTGTTTATTTTTGAATTAGAAACAATGAACAATAATTGTATAAAAGATGTGTTCCGAGTTTGTTTTTAATGCACCCGACATTTTATTTTGCTTGTTTTTACCTTGACGTTTATTATCTAATTTTTCCTATCGATCTTGGCAAATTAATCCGGATTTTACGAGTCAAATACAGTAATAACATCACGAGTTAGATTTTTTTGAAGACAGCTTAGATATCAGATGAGTAATCATCTATCGATTATGTTTCATTCTCAAGACCTATTATAGATAAGGATAAAACTTGATCAAACATAAATAAAAAAATTACTACAGTATTACAGTGCCTTGCAAAATGCATTCGCGAAAACGAACGTTATTGTCCACCAATGAAAATCGTTTTATCCATCAATCAATAAATGAAAAAAAAAACGTATTTTTTTTACTGTAATTGCTAATTTTTTTCGTTCATTGAAAAATGCTTGTCGATGAAACATCATATACCGTATACTATACCATATCGATATCATTTTTGAAACACTCGATGCGTTAGCTATTTCGTTATTTATTGAATTTCATTATAAAAATCATAAAATAATAAATGCAACGTGTCTCAAAAAAAATTTTTTTTTTAAATTCAAATACAAATAATTTAAAATAATTTACAATAAATATAAACAAAGGTTTAAAAATCTTATTTCTATATATCACTTTATAATAAAAAGTATGTTATTGTATATTTTTAAAAAAACCTCCCTTTTTTTTGTTACTTTCTTAGATACTATATTTAACAATACACGTAACTCTTGTTTTTGTTGTATGCTTTATGTACCTTTTTTTTCAACATTATGTTAAATATAAAAATTTCGTTTTTAATCGAATTCTTTTTTAATTCTAATTTAAAAAAAACATTTCGATAATATAAAATTGCAAAATCTTGGATTATGTGGTAAAAACAACAAATTAAAGTAAAACATTATAAATTGAAAAATAATTGGATATACAGTATCTTACGGAAAAACAATAACTGGCAATATTCAAAGACAAAAAATCTGAATTAGTAAGTAAGAAATTCCTGTTTCAATAAACTTTAATATTATAAACAAACTTATGATATCTAAAGGATTAGATAAAAAAAAATCCTTTATCACTATTCTAAATAATCTTTTATAATTTAATAGTCTTAACAATATATAATCAATACAAGATATCAACAATCTTTTATAGTATTCTTGTATATATAAATAATATTTTATTAATGGCTTAATCCTTATTTACTTTATAAAAGACTCTACTTATTTCTTAAAGTAAATAGTATTAAATATAATTTAAATAAAATTATATTGATTATTATTTTAGAAAATAACAATTACTTCAAAAACTTATATCTTGAAAATTTTTTTTTAGATGAAGGATACTACAATACATGATTTTATTAAATATTCAATTATAACTTTACATCTTACAGTTTCCTTTTTACAGATTTAATTTATATTTAATATCTATAACTTAATTATACTAATTATTATTAAAAAGATAAACTAATACAATATATCAGATAAGATTATCAAAAAGTGAAAATCCTGTTATCAATTTTAAACCATCTAACCTGCTAATTCAATTATATTTATCTTGCAAAAATTATTTGTAGAACAATTGAATATCCTGATATTTTTTATTCTAAATTGTTAAGAAGATAATATATTCAGATTATTTAAGATTATAATATTTTATATTGTTAACCTATTTAATATTTAATAAACCTTAAAATTAAATAAATCAACAGATAACAGTAGTAGGAAATCACTTAATTTAGATAAGAATAATCTCAATTGTGATATATTAATATTGGTAAAATAAAAAAATTGAATAAAATTTATTTCCAAGGCAAAAAACATAATAATTTAATTTATGAATTCAAGTAAATTTTTATTAAAAAAAGTTAGAAAAAGTTAAGAAATTCTATAAATAGTTAAGAAAAATAACAGTTCTATTTATATATGTTTGAAATTTAAGAAAAATAGAAGTAAACAATAAACAAAATATATTAGTTCTGTTATATATATTTTATATATTTAATCAGATCACTTAGATTACTCAGATTGTTTTGATTAACCAAACTAATTTGACATATTAGTTATACTTAACAGAAATGTCATATTTACTTAATATACTAAATATGCTATATATATTAAATAACTAATAGTAGAAATAATAAAATAATAAAATAATTTAAAATAATAATTTAAAAATAATAATATCAATACTTATACCAGTATATATATTGGTCTTAATAAACTTACTTATCACTTTTTAACTTTTAACTTATATAACTATTAATAATGAAAAAATTATAATAAAGATATATACTTCCTAAAAAATATTTCTTTTAATTAATATTTGTTATCAAATTTAGGAGCCATAATAATTAAGTAGTATTTAATTTCAGAATTTTCTAATAAATACTTCAAAGATTTTTAGTTAACTTTAACTATCAAATTTAAAAATATAAATATTAAACAAAATACAATTACTATATATCATAATTATTTAAATATTTTTTTATTTTTTTTATACTATATATATAATGAAATTGTATTATTATTAAAATAATAGTAAATTAATTGAAAATTATATATATATATATATTTATTTATTTATTTAAAATGGAATATGTGCAAGGCATGTAATCTTTATTGATATATTTATATATCCAGACAGACACTAAGTATCTTTACAAATTAATCAGAAATCAATTGGTACATGAATATCTGTTATGTCTCTACAGCTAATTTATAAATTAATACTATCTAGTACCTATATTGCTATAAGACTAGTTATGTGAACCACTTATAACCCAATTATACATTTATTTAAATACTCAAATATGTGCCCACACATCAAGTGGCACTTTCCACAGGGGAGGAATCCTATCACTAGTTTAAAACTCACCTAATCTACTAAATCCATATTGTAGAGAGCAATATAGTATAAGATGTTATTATAGAGATTAATCTTAGTCATTTCAATTATTTATTATTACTAATTCTCAAGATATACCACTAGCATAGTGTAGCACTACTATTTTCACCACTTGTGAAATGGGCATTCTTGCTTGGATTCTGGTTTAATCTTAACAATCCTTACTAGACTTATTTGGTTTTAATGATTTTTATCTAGATTGTCATCTCCTATGACTGATAACATTTTGTCCTTTTGGTCTATTTAAGTTTAAAAGAACATCACTCATGGAATAGATTCTCAAGCTTCAGATTGGGATAGATCGGTTTATAATTAACTTCTTTTGGATTGTATAACAAAGTCTGCCATCACCAGTTTGGGTTAAGATTTTGTGGGCTTTTACTGGAGTTAAATCAAAAGCCTTTCCTTATGCAACCTTCCATGCTTCAACCTATTTTTAGCTTGTAGTTGTCAGGAAGATTAGAGGTCTATCTTCATGCAGCCTAACTAAACTTGGATATAATTAAGGATTATTGGGTATAATTAAGAATTTTAATGATTATCTTCAATTCTGTATTTGATTCTCAAGTTTATATTAAATTTAATAGGTGAGGTATATTCCACTATCATTTTTAAAAGTATTCTGAACCTCATGTGATTCCCTATAATTCTATTCGATTCCAATTTTTGGAATCATAGATATGACATATGCAGGATATCTAGTAAACCTATATATAAAGATAAATGCACATTTGCTCCCTATAGATATTGAACTAGAAACATGTATTTGGTAACCTGAAATTATTGCCTACTGTGTTATTGACTGACAAGTCTTAATTAAAATAATAATATTATATATTGTTACATTTGATTTTTGCCCAAGATCATCACTACCCCTTGCCCGATTTTTACTAGCATTTACCCTTGAAATGTTACACATTCTAGAATAATTCTTGTATTACTATTCTTGTTATTGTTTAGCACTGTACTTTTCATGCTATTGTTGCTCTAGAA
>CAJVPV010002983.1:0-12022 GCA_910591835.1 Acaulospora morrowiae | reverse complement strand
AGAGATAGGTAGGATTCAGTAGTAAAAGATTTTAATAATTTTGTAATATTATTAATAGAACGGATGTATTGGGCAAGTGCTTTACTGGAAGATAGATTTATCAATAGCTTTTATTGGGTATCTGTGCAATGAATTATAGTCTTTTTTATACTACTGTTTCTTCTCTATTGCAGATTGCCTCTTTTTATATTTGTATATATCTATATTATTATTATTGTTATTGTTCTCTGTTGCCAACGATCTACTACTATTTATAGTAGTACCAATATATCTATTCCTATCTATGACATGTCTTGCAGCTGGCTGATGTATAAACTGATGCATTAATGACAATGCACCATAACAAAGTCTAATTTTTTATACAAATCAGAAAAACGTCTATAACTATTTATATAGAAATGTACAATTTTTATACCAATACTATCTATTCCAAACTCCTTCAATTTTATTACTGATAATATAACCTTTCTGTCCAACCTTAATAAAATTAAATTTTGAGCCTATTTGAAGAACAATTTAATAAATCTTATCAAAGTCTAAAGCAATACAATTACTATAACTCTTATTAAAGGAAGATATTATCAACTAATAAATAAAGAAATCCATTCATATTACTGTTTTCTCCAACACTATATTAAAGAAAAAAATATAATCCACCTTAAATCAATCTGGTTCATCCTTTGTTATAATACATCAGTTCTATTAATAATATTACAAAATTATTAAAATCTTTTACTACTGAATCCTACCTATCTCTATAAATAATAATTACTTCACTTTCTCCAAATCTTCAATTAATAACAATTTATTTATATTACAAAAATAATCAACTTGTCATTTTCAAATCCAACAATGTTTTACATTATACACTTTACTCTAACTTCTGATTGATTTTTTGGCCAGTTCTTTATTATACTATGTTGAATACACTTCCATCTTTACAAATCAAAATTTATTTTAACATTATTCCTAATTTTAAAATCTTAGAATATATTAACAAACAAGTCAAAATTCCTTATAGCAATCTAATTAATGCTCACAACATATTAATTTCTTTAAAAAAAATTACAATTAATTGGCTCAAACTAAGAAATTAACAACCTTATCTGACACCTTTTCCATAAATACAAAATCTTTTTTACAAAACTTTTCTCTAATTTGCTTAATCTTATTTGGATACACCAACTTAATTGATATTTTCCTTAGCAAATTAGCTATCTACAAACTATCTTCTTTTGAAGAATTAGAACTTATAATCAAAGCCAATAAAAAACTAAAACATTTTAATCAACTAAATATAAGGCTCTGTCTATCTTTAGAATCAAACTTTTTCAAATTAACTTTCAACAAGATCTAAACTGCATGACTGCTATCTCAATCTTTATCCCAATAATCTTTGCTCTAAATGTTACTTTATCCTTGAAAACCTTTTATACATATTTTTATGTATTTATAACAAATTTTTTATTATCAAGAAAAAAAACAAACTTGAAAATCTCATAATCCTAAAATTATCATTTTACTTAACTTTATTTCAACTTATAAATTAACAAACAATATATTTTTAAATCTTGCTCTCTATAAGTTCAACACATTTTTTAGTTCCCTCCAAAAAAAAGAAAAAATTATTAATTATATACTCAAAATCTTATACAAAGCCTGAAAATAGCACTTTATCACTACTATAATATCACTATTATCAAATATCAAGTGGAAAAAAACAATTATCACTAGCTTTACAAACTTTAGCAATAACAATATATCAATTTTCTCAAAATTCTAAACCTATTACAAGTATTAAATAATCATACTAACAAAGAAATCTTCACTTCAGCAATAATCTCATTATTCTAAATAGGCATTAGCTATTTGATACTATTAATATTAATTCATCTATTTGGTATCAATTAGTATTAATAGTTTAGTTATAATAGGCTATAATTAATTTACTTTGTAAAGATTGTTAATATAATGTTAGTAAACTCATGTTTAAATAAAGTCTCATATTTAATACCTGTTTGCGATAAAAAAAAAAACATGTGAAATATAACTCATCAATTAATCAAATCTAATGATAGTTGATAATATTATTGATTTAAATGAACTTGTACAAACCCTATCCAAACAAAAATATTTTTTATACCTGGTTATTTCTCTTTAAAAAAATTCAAGAAGAGCTCAAGAAATTAATAATATTAAACAATATGAATAACTTAAGACATTCATTGAAAAACTAGTCAATAGTTTTCTTCCAGCTTCAAAAAACATTCAAATTATTATTCAAATATTTGATCTATTATTAAACTTTTCAAATATCCACATATTATCTCAAAGCAATTGTGAATAAAATTAGCTTTAAAGATTATATATTCTTTAGCTTCTTTATTCAAAACAAAAATCTAATACCAGCCTATTAAAAAGAATTTAGTAAAATTGAAAAGTATTTTCAAAACAAATATAAAAATGAAAACAATTTAAAATTTATTAATTTTGAAACCAAAAAAAAAATTGTACTATAATCTACATTATTTTATTAATTATTTATTTATGTACAATCAATATCAAAAACATTTCCTACTATAAACTAGTCAGTCTTCTTATTATCTAATTAATTACTTTATCAAAAAACCAATTTATTTTATCAAATACATCTTTCTTAAAAACAAACTCAAAAATATTTCAATATCTTAATATTAATTATGAAATATCTAATATTTACTCTATTAATAAATATTTCAAGAAATGCCTCACTTAACATTAAAAAAAATTAATGTATTCTATATATTCTTGTTTATTAAATAAAATAAAATTTTACTTAATATTATTTTAATCAAATTATATTAAAAACTTTATTGATTTACATTAATTTTTTAATTAAAGTATTGAAGTAGCAACAGATATTAAATGTTGTTTATATATTAATATAAATACTTAAAATTTAATAATTAAATACTTTTTTATTTTTATACTTAAACTAAAAATATTAATATAGATTATCAAATCAAATTAAAGTTATAAATTATAATATTGTTTGTGACAAAAATATATTGACTAGTAGTATGAGAATATGAATTTTTATATTCACAAAAATATTATGTAAACAAATAATTTAATTTGAAATGTATTGACTTGACTCATTTGGAACATTATGCTTATATAAACAAAAATTTATTATATTCGATACAAATTGCAAAAGACATGTAATTTTATGAGTCTAGAAGGTATTAAAACAGGATTTAATAGTAATTAATAATATTTTTATATTATAAATTTCTTTTTTTAAGTTTATAGCTGTTTTAGTTATTTTAGTATAATTTTAAACCGTTTATATAATGATTATACAGTATATAAACAAAAAAGTATTAAAAAACAAAATCAAAAAAGCAATGCTATAACAGAAAATTGTCTAAATAAATATATAATTCGATTTTTAATATATTTCTTATATTCAATAGATAAAAAATAATGATGTTTATTGAAAAAAAAAGTTCAAAAAAGTTAAAATAAAATAGTTTTTAAAAAAATTAAAATTTAACAGGCTTAAAAAAATCCAACAAATTTAATTCAATCTAGTATAATGTGATTCAACTAGTTTGAATTTATATAATTTAGTAATGCCTTTGTGTTAGCCAATTTAATAGAAGGGAAATATCGGTGTTTTGCTTCTACCAAGACAGGCGACAAGACACATAATATAAAGTATATATCCTAGTGAGTTTTCATTATAATAAGAATAGTTTTATAGTAATTTCCAAATAACAGTTGCATATACTGTATATCATAGTGTATTGTAAATTATTACTACAATAAGGCTTTAAAAAACATTAAAAATAACAAAACATATCAAATCTATTAGTTTCTTTTATAGCCAAATTGCTAATTTACAAATTTATTTCTACATAAAAAAAATATTATTATTTTATAAATTATTTTCTTTATTTGCTATATTACGATCATCTAACCACAAATAATTAAGTGTGGTATTTTTGCATAGTGCATCGGCCAGTGCTTTTCCTGCCGATTCTCCTATTTTGTTTTCATTTATATTTAAATTAGTCAGTGTGGTATTCTTGTATAATGCTTCGGCTAGTGCTCTTCCTGCCGACTCTCCTAAATTATTATCCCATAAGTTCAAATTAGTCAGTGTGTTATTCTTGCATAGTGCCTCGGCTAGTAATTTTCCTGCTAATTCTCCTATTTTATTTTCACTTATATTTAAATTAGTCAGTGTGGTGTTCTTGCATAGTGTCTCGGCTAGCGCTTTTCCTGCCGATTCTCCTATACCATTCCAACTCATATCTAATTCAGTCAGTGTGGTGTTCTTACATAGTGCTTCAGCTAATGCTCTTCCTGCCGATTCTCCTATATTGTTATACCGTAAATTCAAATTAGTCAATGTGGTATTCTTGCATAGTGCCTCAGCTAATGCTATTCCTGCCGATTCTCCTAAATTATTATCACATAAATTCAAATTAATCAGTGTGTTATTCTTGCATAGTGCATCGGCTAGTGCTTTTCCTGCAGATTCTCCTATTTTGTTTTCACTTATATTTAAGTTATTTAGTGTGGTGTTCTTGCATAGTGCCTCGGATAGTGCTTTTCCTGCTGATTCTCCTATACTGTTCCAACTAATATCTAACTCGGTCAGTGTGGTGTTCTTGCATAGTGACTCGGCTAGTACTTTTCCTGCCGATTCTCCTATATTGTTATATCGTAAATTCAAATTAATCAGTGTGGTATTCTTGCACAGCGCCTCAGCTAATGCTTTTCCTGCCAATTCTCCTAAATTATTATCCCATAAATTCAAATTAGTCAGCGTGTTATTCTTGCATAGTGCATCAGCTAGTACTTTTCCTGCAGATTCTCCTATTTTGTTTTCACTTATATTTAAATAATTCAGTGTGGTGTTCTCGCATAGTGCCTCGGATAGTGCTTTTCCTGCTGATTCTCCTATACTATTCCAACTAATATCTAACTCGGTCAGTGTGGTATTCTTGCATAGTGCCTCAGCTAGTGCTTTTCCTGTCGATTCTCCTATTTTGGTTTTGCTTATATTTAAATTAGTCAATGTGGTGTTCTTGCATAGTGCTTCGGCTAGTGCTTTTCCTGCCGATTCTCCTATTTTGTTTTCATTTATATTTAAATTAGTCAATGTAATATTCTTGCATAGTGCATTGGCTAATGCTTTTCCTGCCGGTTCTCCTAAATTATTATCACATAAATTCAAATTGATTAGTGTGTTATTCTTGCATAGTGCATCGGCTAGTGCTTTTCCTGCTGAATCTCCTATTTTGTTTTCACTTATATTTAAATAAGTTAGAGTAGTATTTTTGCATAGTGCCTCAGCTAGTGCTTTTCCTGCTGATTCTCCTATTTTGTTTTTGCTTAGATTTAAATTAGTCAGTGTAATATTCTTATATAGTGCCTCGGCTAGTACTTTTCCTGCCAATTCTCCTATGCTATTCCAACTAATATCTAACTCGATCAGTGTGGTATTCTTGCACAGTGCTTCGGCTAGTGCTTTTCCTGCTGATTCTCCTAAATTATTATCACATAAATTCAAATTGGTCAGCGTGTTATTCTTGCATAGTGCCTCAGCTAGTGCTTTTCCTGCAGATTCTCCTATTTTGTTTTCACTTATATTTAAATAAGTCAGAGTGATATTCTTACATAGTGCCTCAGCTAGTGATTTTCCTGCAGATTCTTTTATATTTTGACTGGAAAAATTTAACTTATTTTTGTAGCTTAATAACAATTCTGCTTTCTTTGGATCGATAACTAATAACCGTTTCCAGTAATAAGATAATATTGTAAAATTATCCAATTCATAACAAGACTTTCCTAAAATCAACAAAGTATCCGGATTATCCGGTTCAATTAAATCCGCTTGTTTGTGATATTTTAACGATTCATTATATTGTTCGAGTAAAAAGTAAATGTTTCCACATGTCACTAACGCCAATATATTGTCTGGCTCAAGAATTAAAGCATTCTCAATATCTTCCAGTGCTTTCTGAAATTTACCAAAATGTTGATAAAGTTGACTCCTATTTATGTAAGCAAATGACTTTTTGGGTTTTAATTCTATCGCGTTTGAGTAATCTTCAAGTGCCTTTGAATAAAGTTTAAGCTTTTCAGAGTGGTTTGCTCTTTTGCATCTAATTGAATAACTATGAGGATAGTTTTCTAGTGCACGTGTATACCACATTATTGCTTCCAAATTATTGTCTTGTTGTTCAGCTACAATTGCTTTATTATACGCTGAATCAAAATTCTTTGGTCGTATTTTGTAAAAAAATTTTTTTTTCAACTTATTGAATCCAGGCATTCCATAATGGTGTAACTTATTTAATTTTAAGAAAGTTTCGTCTTTAAATTCGTGTATAAAATTTGATGGTACGTGATTTAATTCATATGACGTATCCAAATAGCCTGCTTCTTCTAATCGTTTGTAAAGACCTTTAAGGGTAGCACTTTGAGAAATGTTAAATATAGATTCTTTGTCTATTAAAGTTCGACACAATGGACATTCGAATTCTTTATTTTCAATTTGCAAGATTGTTTTCCATTCATCAACTGCATATTTGCTAATTGAGTGTCCACAACCTAAAACATATAAATCTCCTGTAATTTCTTTCATTATCGGACAAGTTAATTCTTCAGCAATTAGTTTTAATAATTCCGAGTCTCCTTTTTTACTTTTACATTGAATAGAAACCATCTTTTCCTTTCCCTTTTTAGGCATAATTCGTCCAGCCACCCCCTTGCAGAAATTATTATCAATCTCAATTTTTTGTTTCACTCTGCTAGTTAACATATCGAAACTCATCTTATGAGCTTCCTTTTGATTTCTAAAGGACTCTATTCCAGCTTGAATTATTTCATTAAGTTGTTCCGGTTTCTTATGTGATAAGTTAAATAATAATTCTATAGCTTTATACTTTATAAAATTGCTAGGAAAGTTTTGCAAAGATTCGATACCAATATAGTAACATAGGGCCAAAACAATTTCCTGTGAAGTTTTGTTGCTTATATATTGCGCCAAATCAAGTACTCCGAATAATAATAAATTTGGTAAAGAAATTGACTTATTGCCACTGATTATGTTAATAAATATCGATTTATCATCTAAAATTTCATAGCTGTCTTGTGATAATTTAGAATATGCGTCAAATACGTACTGCCATATAATTTCTAAAAGCATTATCTCGCCATTTTCGCATAATATTTGATAACTTTCATCTTCAGTTGATGTGACCAAAATATTATTGATCGTTAGTATTTCACGCCAACTAATATACCAATCAGAAATAGAATATGAAAATAATGGTTTTTCTTCTTCAGCTGTATTTTGATCCACAATTCTAGGTATAATTTTTGCTAGAAATTGTTTTGCTAATCTAATAAATTTTGAAGAAGGATATGTCTCGTTTCTCATGTTGTGCAAAGTATCCCTTATATGAATAAGAAGAAAATTAATATTATAGTTGATGTATGTGTTATTTGAATTAATACTACCATAACCAAAATTATTTTGGATAGATTTTGATATATCATAATGAATCTCTGCAAATCTTATTAGTCCGTTGTATAGCTCTTCTCGAAATTTTGTTCCAATATCAATTTCAGAGTAATAAATCCTTTCTAAGACCGCGATGTAAGTTCTAAGATGTAATTCCATAAGAGAACTTGTGCTTTCATTATATAGCTTTCCAAGTGAGGAAATATCAGTTAGCTTTTCCAAAGCCTTCGTTAAAAATTCTGAAGAAATCTTGGTATTATAATTTTCTGCCAAAGCTTTAAGATTACTTAAATTCAAAGGCTTACTTAAATCTTCAATTAAAGTATAAGCTTGAACTTAATAGGATTTAGATTAAAGTTTTTTAGTCATTTAGGTGTAATTATTTAACATGAATTAATTAATAGAATGAGTTCATTAATAAATACCTATTGAACTTATTTCTTTTTTCCAAGTAATTACCCGATTTCGACCTTGTCTCTTGGCTTCATATAGAGCTTCATCGGCAATTTTTAATAATGCTTCCGAAGATTTTATTGATGAATTTAATTCTGTAACTCCAATACTAAGCGTAACTTTTAATTTCTTTTCTTCATAAGTAAATAAATGCATTTCAACCGAGGCTTTAATTATTTCTGCAATTTCAAATGCAGAATTAACACTAGTATTTCTAAGAAAAATACAAAATTCGTCTCCACCATAACGCACTAAAATATCTTCGGGACGAATATAGGATTTAATCAAAGTAGTTAATTCGCTCAAAACATAATCTCCTGATTCATGGCCATTTTCATCATTGATTTTTTTAAAGCAATCTATATCGAAAAATATAATGCTTGAATTTAAATCCATTTTGACTGTATTATTGACTTCGTCTTCTAAAATTTTCTCTAAATAGCCAATATTATAAACCTGAAATTTAGAATCCAACCTATTTTTATATTCATCAATGGGAAGATATTTTAACACCGTGTTCCCCAATTTAATTAAATCTTCTTTTACTAGGGTATTAGTAGCAGGATATCGAAGTTTATGACCATTAATAAATACTCCAGCTAATGAGTCCAAACCTTTTATAGAAACTTTTCCTTTGCAGTTCGTAATCTTGGCATGTTTCCGAGAGACTCCTTGATCTTTTATAATAATATGATTTAAGGAATCTCTCCCTAAGTTTATTTCAAATTGACTAAGAAAAAATTCTTTGTTTCGAGGCAATCCCTGAATAACTGTCAAGCAAGCCCATTCTTTCTCTGCTGACTTTAAATTATCTCCAGAATAAACTTCTGAAATGTAGTCAGAATTTTTGTATACATGTCTATAGTTAATATTCTCAAGATATTGATCTGCCTCCTCAACTAATATTCGTTTTTCGGGAACCTCATTCCATGCATCGCAGTAAATATCTTTATAATCTACCGGTGTTCCATCGATAGGATTTTCTCTAACTCCAGATATGAGCTTATTCTTTAAAACTGTAGTGTCACATCCGAACATATTTTTAAATGGGGGAATTCCGCTAGATATTTCCCATAATAGAACTCCAAGACTATAAATATCTAATGGTTTGTCTTTTTTATAATTAATTGGTGACATAAGAAGTTGTGGATCCACATAAGCAAACATCTCGGGATCATAATATTCTTCGAGAGTTTCAAGGAATTCGTGCGATCTTTCAAGAGATATAGAAAAATCGAACCCTGTAATTATTAATTTATCATCGTATACCATAATGCTTTTAGAGTTCTATTGAGATTAATAGTTAGTAAAGAGGTAATTTAACATTTTATACACATTAACAGATACTTACCAAATTACAATGAATAATATTTGCACGGTGAATATAGTTTAAGCCGTTAGTAATATCTTTTGCCATTTTTATTTTAGTAGGCCAACTTAATTCAATAAACCTTTGCTGCAAATATGTTCTAAGATCTTCCTCATATACATATTGAAGTATCATATAATAAAATTTTAGCGAGGGATCTAGGCAATAAATAAATTAATGTGAACTTAGTCGGTTTTTTATAAATATAAAATCGTAAAACAGAAGATTCAAAATGAGATATACCTTTACTTATTCCTAAAAATCTAATTACATTTTCGTTGTTGACCATGTTTAACTTGGTTAAAATTTGCACCTGTTTTTAGTAATTGAGGCAAATTTAATTATATGTACAACTAAAAAAAAATTAATAGCAATAGAGAATACCTCTCTGATAAAATTTCTATGGCATTTATCTTCACTTTTATGTCCATCATCTTTTAGATATTTAAGAGCAATGTTCCTGTTAAATTCAGTTTGATAAGCCTTTTTGATACAGCTTAACGATGTTATCAAAAAAGGCTCGACTTTCTTAAGCGAATCATAATTAACTTCTGTTATGATTCCATTATCGATAGCATAATCGAACCATTTTAAGGGGTTCATATTTTTATCAAAGTTTTAACAAAGAATTCGTATGAAAAATACCTGGTACGTAATCTTAATCTATATGTAAACTAGGTGATACAAAAAATCATAATGTTACGCAATATTCTATAATTTAAGTAATGTAACGGGCATCTGTCACAGAAATTCTTGTAACCGTTACAATGAGATTTAATTTTAATTTAATTTTTTATATAGGATGAATAAGGCGGTTTGAACTTGACTGAGTTTCCACTATTAAATTTAAATTTTTAGACTCTTTTACAACAACTAAATAAATAAAAGAATGACAACAAACTGATAGAACGATACATTATGTAATATTTTCGCATTACTATCATTCAAACCTTGAATTATTATCTATTTATTTGGCATATCATTATGGTAGCACATGGCTAATCAAAATTAATTTAGCGATATTGATTTTGTTACACAAAAGTAAATCGATTTTGATTACAGTACTGTATTAATAAGTACAGATTTAAAAAATTCTTACAAACTTTACTAAACGTTTCTTTTTTCTGTTAGTCCAAATTATTTTTAAGAACTATTTTAAAGTAATTACGTTCGTTTTTTGCAAATTCTTTGAAAATATTTTAATATAATAATTATTTATAAAATTTTTCTATTAATTATAGGTTTTAAAACGTTAACGCAAAAAATAATAATTTAAACATTCACGGTTAAAAAATTGAAAAGGATTTTCACTTGAACTATTTGAAAATTAACAATATCAGATATATCATCAAATATATTAAATATAAAATTAGAACTATAATTAATAGGATACTTTTGTAGCTTATTTTAAATTATTTGATATCTTTTTATTCAAATTTTGACAAGTTGCATAACTTCTTAACTATAGTTTTAAATTTTTCTTTAATATATCTCTTCTAAAAATATATTATTAACAATTTATTTGCAAATATAAGAAACTTATTTAAAAAAACTGCTTGATCTTTCAAAAAACTTTAAAAATATTCTTAAAAAAAACTCTTTTTCATTTCCTTTAATTTTTTTAAGAAACTATTTTTTTAGGAAATTTTAACAAGATATATCATGAAGACTTATCAAGTTATATTTTCTTCTAAAGAAACTTTTTCTTTTTTTATTACTATCAAAGATAAAAACTCTTTCCTAAAGCAAACTTATCAATTAATCTTGCCTAAAACTGATATTTTTCTTCTTCAAAATGAAAAGTTATCTCTGTTAACACCAATATAGCATTTCTCCTATATTTTAAGTCATACTATATATGAGTCAACTTTAAGAGTTTGATTGAAAAGATTCAAGCTACAGAAGAATGAAACCCTTGATTGGATTCTTCAAGACTTGAGATATTTTGCTGATGAAATTTATATGAAAAAAGGCCTTTGGTTTATTATCTTTTTTGCTCATATAAAATTTTTTCAACAAAAACCAAAATCAATTTACTTTCATCAAATAATTGATATTATTTCTCAATTAATTATATTTTATTAAAATCATATTATATAATACTATAATAATAATATTAATAATAGCAATAACTTATCATATATTGATTTTAAATAAACAACTTTAAAGAAATCAATAATATGAATATTAATATATAGTACTATTATTACTTTTAAACAATTTACCAAATATGTAAATGTTATATTCTATTTGATAAATGACCTACCCGGTCATAGTCCAGTGGGCTAAGGCAAGGTAGGACTAACCTATGATCCACGATTCAATCCCAGCTAAAGGACAATTCACATATCTCAAACAAGAGACTTTGTGTCACTGCCCCTATAACTCATAATAGAGAGCAATTTGAATTGTTCTGGTAATTAAGGAGCCTTATGGATAGACTATATCCCATTGGTCAAAAAGATAGATAATCTGATTAATAAACTTTCTGATCAAGTATTGCCTGGGAAATACCTCCAAAAGGGGGAAGAAGTTTCATGGGATCTTTCCGGTAATGGAAAGAAAGGTACAGATGAATAAAACTATGGTCCCGAAAATTGAAATCGCATAGACTCGCATGGACTCGCATACATATAAAAAACATATGTGGGTTATAACCCACCTATTAAATTTACTAT
>CAJVPV010002982.1:0-12024 GCA_910591835.1 Acaulospora morrowiae | reverse complement strand
CTCTTCAATGCATCTTCAATGACCAAAATACAATTAATGTTGTGGAATCCATTCGATTTGCCCTCTTCTTCATCATCTGCGTCTGAACTATCCACCAAAACCACTCCACAAATTCTAGATCCGTACAGATTGTCGCAATGTGATGCATTTAAAGAACGAACGTATACATTTTATTATCAAAGGCATATATTTTTGAATGGTACAGAGAAATGGGATATGGATTATAGAGCGGAACTTGATGGTTCATCGCACGCCTTTGGTAAAACTAGTTCTACTGGTGTAGTTCATCTAAAACCAGGTAACTAGTGTAATCTTGTTAATCAACAGACATTCTCTTGTTCTCTCAACCATTACTAAATGCCATTGTCAACAGGAAGCTTCCAGGTGCAAACCACTCGAGAAAAATCCATACTTCCCGGAACGTCTATATTCACAAATTTCATCGTCTTGGCTGCCGTGTTGTACACAACCTACTATGCTCTGCTAGGTGGTCGAGGTAAATATCGAATAACCGGCTTGGCACATATGATCACGCGATACTTTCCTCAACAACATTTGGAACGCCCATCGAACACATTTCGAATAGTGAACCCTACTGCTGACGATATTCTAAAAGTTTATTTAAGTGGGATCAGCAAGGCTAAATTTGAAAAGTAAACGTGTTCCAAAAGAAAATAAATAATAAAAGAAAGAGCTGTATTTAAAAAAAATGTTGCTCTCCCTTAGCATCATCGTAATATTTGAAACTGCCTCGTGCGTGTTTAAATGTGTACTCCGCCATAAAGTATAACTGATTTATTATATATCCTAATCCTAATACATGTAATAATTAAGTCAAGTCAAATTACAATTTGTTTATTTTATTTTCATATACACATTTTGTAATATTTAAAACAACTTTAATATTTTCAAAATAATGAATTAATCCTAATTAACAATATAAATAAAAAAAAACCTTATTTCTTAAAAATACAAAATAATAATATGCAGTATAAATTTTTTATTTGAATAATTAAAATTTTATAAAAAAAATTATTATTAATGATACAATAATATATGATATGCCGTGAATATACTATAAATACAAATTTTACAGTCTGATTAATCTATTTTAAAAACTTTATTTTTAATTACGATTTAAAAAAAATCTGGAATGTCCCTACGTAATCGATATAAATAAACTGAAGTTTTGTAATTTTAAATATATACAGTATATGACGAATAGTTTAAAAAAACATTGATTTTATATAAAGAATAAACAACCGAATCTGAAGGAAATAAAGATGTAAGATTCACCCCCGAAATAATATTTTCTAGATTTTTCTTAATACAGTACATTCAGTACATTGTTACGATATCTTTACTACAAGCGATATATTGAATCAAGAAAGGTACCCTCATCATCACATGCCATTACGGCGAGGTGATTTTAGACATACGTGAAAAAGAACAACACGATAGAAATCGTGGATGTAATGAACAATAATATTCGATTATGTTAGATCAGTGAGCACGGGTCAAGAGAATATTGTCCGAGAATGTAAAAGATGCGTGTATATTCAAGGCCGTCTTCGTAAGCTAAAGGATTAAGGATTAGGTTTGCATGGTTAAGTTCAAGTCACCTTTTCATTTTGAACGTTGGAATTATTTCATGATAATTCAAATAAATTAACGGGATTCACTAAAGTTTTTTATAAATAAACATTCCCTTTAATTAATTATGATTTATCGCACATTGAGAAACTAAATTAATTCAATTCACCTAGCATTTTATCTAATGTTGTACCGAGGTTTGGCAATAGTTAATGTTCCCCCCGATTGGAAGGAAGAAAAGAACTCGGAATATTGTTGCTCGGCATTCTTTATGCGACTCGGAATATATCGCGTCATATGACGTCACCAGAACAATCTGTCGTATTAGAAAAACAAAAAACAAAAAAAAGGATGGTTAATTCACTTTAAACTTTAGGACTCATCATTCGATTGACGTTTCCTTAATTTAGAGATAAAAGGGTAAACCACCATTGAGAGTTACTAAAAAGTTATTCTCTGATCATCGTTTGACATACAGTATACATCAATTTCAAATTTCTTTACCGCTCACCCATTTTTTCCTACTTTAAACATGAAACAAAGTCATGAAAAAAGAAAGAATACGTACAAGCTTTTACGGCATTTAAAACCTGAAAATTTTTTACGAAATCGCCAAATACAACAAGTAGAGATTCGTCGTCAAAGTCGTGAAGAAATGGTTTTTGCTCGTCGTAATTTTACAATGACCCACACCGACTCTGACTCTGATGAGGAAGAAGTCCATGACGAAAATTTCTTTTCATTTGACAAAATGGTTGAAAATGTACTATCGGACTCTGTTGATAAGCAATTACGGTCTCTCACGGAATTTCGAAAACTGCTCAGCACCAAGAATCCGCCAATCCAACGAGTGATTAGCCTTGGCGTAGTTCCTCGATTCGTGGAACTTTTATCCTCTGAACACGAATTCATTCAATGCGAAACATGTTGGACATTGACCTACATCTTATCAAGCGCTGATGAGCAACATGTGCAAATTGTCACGGATGCAGGGGCGATTCCTTTATTGGTCATGTTGTTGAGCAAGAACGATGCTTGTATTATAGAACATGCCGTCTGTGCATTGATTGATATTGCCGGTGAAAATAATTACTTTCGATATCTCGTTTTGAATGCCGGAGCCGTTAGCTCCTTGCTAAATGTTCTCGGTAAAGTACAAGATGGATTTTTATTTCGTACACTGGTTTGGGCCCTTGCGACCTTTTGTTCTGGAGAAATGGTTTCAGAACTAGATTGGTATCTGATCGCTCCGGCACTTCCCATGTTATCAAGTTTTCTGGATTCAAAGGATGAAATAATTCTCGAGCGAGTTTGTTGGACTTTGGGTTCCCTGGCCGAAGGGAGCGTTCAACAAATTCAAAGAATCATGGAATTAGGAGTGTGTCCTAACCTAGTACGATTAATGGATCATCCATCTAGAGAAGTCAAGATTGCAGCAATACGATGTGTCACGAACATGATTACCGGCGATGACTTTCAAACTCAAGTGGTCATCAACTGTAAAGCTTTGCAAGTCTTGCGTAGCCTACTTTTGAGCGATAATGACGCCTATATTCGAAGAGAAGCATGCTTACAACTTTCGAACATTACCGCGGGCACAGTTGAACAGATTGAGGCGGTTTTCAATGCCGGGATTTTTCCGACATTGATCGACCTCATGATGATCGCCGACTTCAATACACGCAAAGAAGCATGCTGGGCGGTATCCTACGCCATCATTCAGGGTTGCGGTTGTTCCGAACTGATACTTGAGATTGTTCAACTGGGATGCGTCGAACCGATGGTGGAAATGCTAAACTTCAAAGATAACAATCTTATACACTTGGTGTTGAGTGCAATTGAGATAATACTTCATCTCAGCATGACACGCGCAAGTGAGAATAAGATGGCTTTACACATTGAAGAGATCGGAGCTTTCGCCAAGATATACAATCTTCAATTTCACGATAACAACGAAATCCACGAAATTGCAACTTACATCATCGAAAGATATTTTGAATCCGATGAAGAGGACAATGGTCAATTAGACCTTCTTTATCGATGAATCGGAGACGCGTGCTTGATTTTGGAGGTTTGTGCACATAAAAATAAAAGACTTATGATTGACGTTGTTAGAGTTGACAGAGCCTGACGACGCATTTGCACAAATAGGCAGCGTAGCTGAATACGAATATGACAGATAAGTACGGTATCCGATATTTATCGCCGGATATTCCTAAGCAATTTACACGATCTTCATTTAAAAACATCAAGGAAAAAAAAATTGCACGAATGAAATGTATTTCTACAATGAATTATTTAAATTTCGAGCACACAAAGCTCAGTTAAATTTTGGAAATGAAATTAAGTTGTCTTTTAAAATCTCATTAAAAGTATTTTCAAAGATGTCAAATACACTTTTTGAAGTCTTAACAACATTGCAATCATGCATCATCCCAATGTTCATGCCACCGGGAAATCGTTCCAGCGCACCAAAAAAACCACATCCAGCATTGGAACCACCAACCGAATTTTCATCTCTATGTCATTCTATATAATCTATCATTCAAAGAGACATGCATATATCCAGCATACACTGCATATATGACATACATATATATATAAACTAGTAGCAATCACAATAATCACAATCATCACCTAACTGATAAATGTGGGAGGTCATTGAATCCAAACAATTTTTTACACCACATCCAATAGTGATGGAAGGATAAAAAATGCACCTGCACACAGATCTCCACAACCATTCCAATCCCAGATAGACATACAAACTAAACCAATACAGGTAGACACCCACCACAAACAGAATCAGCGGGATCAACATTAACACCCTTAACAAGAACAGCAGCACCACAGAGAATACAATGCTCACAGTAATCTTCAAATTTCCCTTTTCGCCATCCTTTGCCCAAGTTGAAGCCAACCGTTTGAATTGGTTGAATGCTTTGTCAAATGGAGGTTCGATAAAGAAGTAAATTAGTGTGACGGGAATTGCACAGAAACCAAGACAGAAACCAATCATAATGCCAACTCTCAATTTGTGGTAAAAGAAATCGATGAATTCCTTGATCTTGTTAGGTATGGTGGTCGAATAGAGATGAGAAATTTTTTTGTCGATGATGAGGGCATCCTGAATTGGACGCAAGATCGGCGAATCGACGAGTTCCTCTTTGATCGAGTTGCCCAGGCAGAATTGATAGAAAAGAAATATGATTGACATGAGCGCGGATTCTTCGTGGTATGGATATTCGGGTCGCTTTACTTGAACGACTATGGGCAGTATGAGGGTGATGAATAGACTCTGCGCGAGACATGCTTGTAAACTTGCTGGTAATATTATCGCCATGTAGAAAAGAATGAGTAATGGAGAAAGTATGACAGTTGCAAATTTGAAGGGTCGTGAATATGTTTCATTTGCCATTATTCCAGCGTATATATCATGTATCGAAGGAATGAACCAAATCGCATAATTGTAAAAATTTGATATAATACACGACGTTAATATCGGGATGAAATATATGTTAAATTCGAAAAAAATGAGACTTGCTCTAAAGAATACAGACATGATGATTAGCGTTTTCTTTTTTCTGTAGAAAAAAAAATTCACTCGGGGAAAAAAAAAAAAAAAAAAAAAGGTGTTCGGATAATGAATTTATGAATAAACGAAAAAGAAAGTCAAGAATGATTCTCTTTTGACGCCTTATTCTTATGAAATTCTTAGTGAAAGTCGCCCGTCCATTCCTTTCTTTAAAAGTAAATTTGCGAAACAACCTAGAAGTCGTGTGTAACATATATAACCATCGATTAACATGTGATAAAACCAAGAAAATCACGTGCTCACTACGTAAGATTTTGATCGATAAACGATTGTCCTCCGTTAAAGCCTTATTAATGTTAATGTTTATTTAGCCTCAAGATCATTTTAGTTTAATAAATGATGTTTTTTTCTTTGAGGATATATTCGATCATTCAACGTCAAAAATTAAAGTTTACTGCGATCCGGAATAATTCTTTTGAATAAATAAATGAATATATTATATATAAGTATTGTATATAATACATACAAATAATATAATATACTGTATACATGTTACGATACAAATGTCATGTTCTCACACTACTCTAATTTATTCAAGTTGGATCAATTTATTACGATACACGTGGTCACATTAACTTTTTCATTAGCGTTTCATGAATCCGCTTGCCAATTGGCATCTACTTATTTTTCTTACATCAAGTGTCTTTTCAATTCAAAATTGCGTGTCTCATCTGGTCACCTCGTGAATCGCTTCGGCAAGATATTTGACATTGGAAGATGAAATGCCGGCAATTGAAATACGACCATCTTTTGTAAGGTATACGTGATATTCTTTAATGAGACGGTCGACCTGTTGAGAAATATGAATTTTTTCTTAAAAAAAAACATTCTTCTAACGTCCAACTAATCCCATGACAAAAAAAGGATTCTGACCTGTTCTGGATTCAAGCCGCTATAACAAAACATCCCAATTTGATTTGTTATATGATCCCAAGAATATTTAGAGCCAAAATCTTCAACCAAGTGATACTTCAGTTTGTTGCGCATCGTAATTATGCGATCGGCCATGAGCTTAACCTCGCCAAGCCTATATCGTTTAAAAAATTTGCTTGTTTGTTAGCCTTTTTGAGAAATCTGATAACACCATGGTGATCGCAAACTTACCATTCTTTATATAGTGCTGGATCGGAGAGTACATAACTTACAATCCGGGCTCCATTGATCGGAGGATTAGAGTACATTGGTCGAATGATCAACTTGATCTGTGATTCTATTGCCGCCTTCTCTTTCAAGCTCTCGGAGATTATCGAGAAAGTTCCAACACGCTCGCCGTACAATCCCATGTTCTTAGCAAATGATTGTGTCAATGCTATTCTGTGCCCATCAGCGACAAACTTTCTTATAGCATATGCATCGTGATTCGTGTCTCCTGATGCGAATCCTTGGTAAGCCATATCAAAAAGCGGAAAGTGTCCACGTCCCTGAATTGATGACATGAAAAAGCACAGTTAGGTGTCTATCAAAAGGACACGAAAAACTCATTAATCCGATGAAAGTTAAAAAATAGATGTGTCCATGTACTTTGATAACTTTAGAAAGTTCATCCCATTGTGCAGGTGTAGGGTCTACACCGGTAGGATTATGCGCACAAGCGTGTATCATAAAGATCGAATTCCTGGGTGCATTCTTTTAGAACAGGGCATAATTCATCAGTAACGAGAATTCTCTACGAAAATTGTGATGTGAAAAAAAAGAAAAAGAAAATCACCTGGATGTCCTCAAGGAAACCCTCGAAATCTAATCCGTTCGTTGACTTCTTAAAATATCTATATTGTTCAGTTTCAAGTCCAGAACTTTTAAATACGGCGTTGTGATTACCCCACGTCGGTATTGGCAAATATATTTTCTTATTATGGGGATAAAATCTACTCAAAAATTCACCGGCAATCCTAAGCCCACCTGTGCCCGAAATCGATTGTGTGATTGCTATCTAGAAAGAATCAAAATCACTAGTCACGATCAGAACGTTTATCGAAGCCAATGATGAACACGGCCTTACCCTCCCCTCTTGCAGTGGCTCGGAATCAGCACCGTAGGCCAAAGTTGCGGCTTCTTTGGTAAAAGATGGAAGACCAGTGATGGGGAGGTATTCCTTGTTTAGTTTATCTTCAACAATCTTTTTTTCCGCCTACATTTTCACATCAGAAAGTTGAGATAATCCATCATTACAAGTTCTCTTTCCCCCATTCTTCTTGCAAAATCGCCGAATAGCAAATGAATACCTTTTGAACAGCATTCAATACATAGGGTTTCCCGGCGTCATCGCGATAAGCACCGACACCCAAGTTCATTTTCTTGGGATGAGAATCTTTTTTGAAGGCCTCGGTAACGCCAAGGATTGCATCAGGTGGACCTTTTGAATTTAAAATTTTTTAATTCGTGCATTGCAAGAAAGAGAAAGGAAAGAAAAAGTCGATTCTGCCTTTTGCGCAAAATTCGCATTCCTAAAGTCTCAACAGTCCAATAAGTGGAGTGGAATACCTTGAGGGATATGTGCCCAACTAGTGATAAAAGCGACATTTGAAGTTGGGAAAACCTTGGAACGAACTCCACGGTCGAACAAACTTGCACCGCGTGAAAAGCGAGAGGATAACATTGCCAAGAGGTAAAGTTATTGACAGATAAACTCGTAGATAATCAGATAAAAAGGGTTTCCAAATTGAGACTTGATTTACAATGCATCGATTATCGGTACAAAAAAAAAAAATTCGAAAGACCGAATTAAAATAGTACAGTATTTGTCAGAAAGGTGCAATTTGTTTCACGTTGTCCCTAAATATTTTGCCATCCTTCATCTAATTTAATTGACCGATGAAAGCCTCTATTTTCTCCACAATGAACACAATCAAATAGTAAATGATGATACTTAATAAGAAATACCGAAAAACAAAGCATTTTCAACTTTTACCCGTAGCAGTTGATCATGCAAACATTACGCCATAAATGTATACAGTGCAGTTAAATAATCTCGATCAAATTACTGTAACACGCGACGTTGCTTACCACCAGGACACATGACGTATGAGGCACTCTGCTTTATCCGCGCAGCAAATCTGACGAACTTATTATAAGCCTATACGTAGACAAAAAACGATGATAGAAGCCGGCATACAAAATTTTCTTCCATTATTGGTAACATAAGGAAATAATCGAAGTGTAAATCCGAACAATCATAAAACCACCACTGAGAAGTAAAAGAATTGGAAATCCGAACAATATATATAAAGGAGTTTTTTTGATTATTTTCCTTTTATGTCCAGTTTTTTCACACGTACAAAAAGGGCAACACGTACAAAAATTCACATATATACAGTTTATCTGTACGTACCTTTCTTTTCCTCTCAATGATAAGATATTAACAGTAATATGTGCAATTTTTCCAGACACTCACATCGTCAACAGAACGTTGCGTGAAAATTTCGTTTAGAGACTTCATGAAACATCTCATCTTGTGTATTTTTAACATTGCAACTTTGTGTACATATTACCTTTATTGAATAAAAAACCGCATCGCCTTCAATACATTAAATCACTTCTAAACGGAAAACCACTCAAATGTCAAATACAAACCAAGTACACATCACCGGTAAACAACATCAAAGCATAAGGGCACTCTTATACTTTGCCGTTATGTCCGTATTCGTGCGTACTTCACTAGTAAATCCACATCCACCTAAACCATCGGTAAACATCGAATACACTCCCCCGCTCACACCTTTTCCAGGCATTGTCCATACCACTAAGCGCAACGATAATGTTGCGTCCAATAGAACCAAGATAGATCACGTTGATTTCGTGTCTCGGAATCGCCTGGCATTCGGAATATTTGGTGTGATGTTTGCTAGTTGTTTAACGGATAATGTATCGTGATTAATTATAACTTAATGAATTTAAATTGTTGTCGTAAAATATTATTGTATTTAAAAATAAAATTTTTATTGAATCAAAACATAAAGTATACGTATATTATACACTACATTATACTATATCTAAGGACCTAGTTTACACAGTCAAATCGTTTGTGTTGTTGAATTTACCCTTCAATCGATTTTTCATCTGTTCGGTTGTTATTGACATACACTTTGATGCTGGCAACAGAGAAAATCACCACCAACATCCCTATCCATACATAATAAAGAACAAACCAAACACGTGACATTTCCCATAAAAAAATGCCAGACAGAACTCCCAGAAACGCAAGAATTTGGAGTAAGTAACCTACCCAACTTTTTGCAAGAAATTTTTGTTGGTCATGTTAAAACGTATTTATCTTGTTCTGGAAAGAAAAAAACACGATGATACTCACGTATGAAAATGGGATTTTCGAAATGCATGATGAATATATCCAAGAATAACTTCGATAATTGTCAAGAAAAATACAATATGTCCGATTATCTGCGTATGCACAATAGGTTAGCACACTTTTCGTGACCTCACGAACACAAAAGCAACGTACCGAATGCGGTTTATTTGCCCAATTGTTATGTGTCTTGTCCACCACATGCGCCAATGTGAATCCAACGGCGATGAATATCGTGGAAAAGAAAAATTGCAAAGACCAGTGCAAGTGAAACCACATTCTTTGGAAGGTCTTGCGGCCGAACCGTGCGATATAGATGCCAAAAGGCATTGTAACAAGGCATGCGAGTGCGGCGAAGACAGCTGTATTGCAAAATAACGGGATGGATATTATGGTTGATTATTAGCAAGAAAAAATTTGATAATTTTTATTTACCGTGTGCAATTAATAATTTTTCACTTTTAGAAAGGCCATCAGGAATTGTTGAATTGGAACTCATATTCGAAATACGCGTCTCGATATTGTCTTTATTATTATTCTGTTGAGTACTGTAGTTGTCTTTGAGAACAAGAGACGAACAGAATCGTATCAACTTTTATACCTTCTACCTATTTTCCTCCTAGCGCAGAATACAAATAATGGTATTTTGCCGTCTCATAAGGCGTTCGTGATTTTCTAAACACGACACGAAACGGATCAGGAAATTTTATAAAAGCATGCATACATGAATCAAAGAAATCCTACTATACTTTATGTATATCTTTTTTTTTTAAATAACTGAGTTTAACTACTTTGGCGACAGGTCAAAAGCCTCCAAAAATAATAAGAACCAGACACATATAGAACTTTACAAACTATAGAATCACCGGAGATGTCTTCCGCGTAGTATTTGTGCGAACGTTACTCTGGTTACACGATATGATCGTTACGTAAAAATCTTTATTCCTATTCCAACTATTTTTAGCATTTCCTTCTTTTTTTTTTTTTTCCTTACTATTTTGTATTTTTTATATTGCATGATATTTTGATTGTACCATTTAAAACGTTTTGCCAATTTACAATCGGGCTCTAAAGAAAAAACCGAAAAAATTGTACTTTCAATTATTTGAAAGCAAAAAAAAAAAAAAACGGTATAATAAATTTTATTATTTATTTTCTCGTGTTAAAAAATTTATAATAAAATAAGTTTAAGTACAGTATACCAATCTCATATACCGTAAAACCCATTAAAGATAATTAAAACGAAGAAGATATATAATGTTAAAAAAAAAAGGTTTTTTATTATCACTAGTGCAAAACATTTATAAATAAATATTTTATTTTATTTCATCAACTAACAACATCTTGCCTAATACTGTGTATGCATTATTTAATTTATATATGTATTTTTTATATTACAAAAATTTTTATCTATAAACTATATTATCTAGACTATATTAACTTTTACCTTCATATTGACTTATTGTTATCAATCCTATTTCAAAAGCTTAAGTTAACTGGACATTAGGTTAAATGCTAATATATCAAGATGTTATTGGTATTATTAACTATTTATTACTATATCAATTTTATTTTTAAATTGTAAAAAATTTTTAAAAAAATTAAAATGTAAGATACTAAAGATAATGGTTTAGTTGTTAACTAGTGTGTTAGAAACATACAATTATTAACAAGTCTATCTTAGATACTTGACAAAATCATTGTTCCATCATTATTCAAGAAAAATATCATATGACTGCTCTTTTGCCTTATCCAAAACAAAAAAACTATTCTATCAAAAGATTGACACAAATTGATTATACCATATTGATATCTGAATTATCAATATAGACAAGATTGGCAATCCTTATTTATATTCTCATTGGTTATATGATTACATACTGTAAGTCCAGATTACAATTCAAAACTCAAATATTATATCTTTTTTTTACTATCAATATTTATAAAGTATACATATATAATTAATAATTTAATTAATAACTAATAATAATTTACTATTTTTTCCTTTTTTTTTTACTTGGATTTTTAAAGGTTTATATATATCAACTTTTATTTTTTGATAGATTATATTAATTTACTTTGTAAAGATTCTTAATATATTGGTAACAAATGAAAGTTTAATAAAGATTTAATACTTATCAATATATATATATATATATATATTATTAAAATTCTATTAAATCTTAAATTGTATTTGTTTTTTAAATAAACTAAATAATCAAGTATTTATATATATTATCTTATTGTTTATAAAACTATTAAACTAATTACAATTGCCTATTTTAAAAAAGCAAATTAACAAATAATTAAAAATAAGACCTTTATAATAACCATTTAAAAAAAATATTAAATATGATAAAAAAAAATTATCAAACTATTTTATTTAAAATTAAATACCTTATACAGTGTGATACAAAAAAAATCAAAATTATATATTTACTTATAATTCAATAACTAACTAATCAAATTATATAAAACTTTATAAATAAATTTTTTAATGTCTTATCAATAAGTTTGTAATAAGTTATATATAAAA
>CAJVPV010002981.1:0-12024 GCA_910591835.1 Acaulospora morrowiae | reverse complement strand
TTTATGAATGAAGTGATATTTGTTTAATATTAATTTGTATTAGATTTTTTTCTTATTTTCTTACAAATTGCATAATCTGTTATATAACTATCTAAACAATATATTAGTTTTAAACTTTCTTTTCTAATATAGTTTAAATAGATAAATCATTGATAAGCTAACATTTAATTTATATATTATAAGAGATGTAGGTTCTTTCTTATAGTTATATCTTAGTATATACAAAATAATGAATTGATGTTTATCAATATTAAAAAAAATAAATAAATATTAATTCAAAACAATAAATAATTATAAATAAACATATTGTATAAATAAATATTTTTTAAAAAATTAAATTAAAAATTAATTAAAATTATAATTTGCAAGTTTTATAAAATATAAATTAGTATTAAAAGTAATAATAATTATAAAAACTATAAAAGTTATATTTTTTTAATTTGAACTTGTATTTAAATCTAAATATATATTCAACTTATATTTAAATTTAAATATCAATTTGAATCTAAAGCTAAACATATTATTTCAAAATTAAAAAAATATATTGAATTTATTAAGGTATTAAAAAATTTAGTTTAATATATATAAAAATAAAATAATTGAAATAGTCAAAATTTTTAAAATTGTGATTAATAAATAGAAATAAAAAAAAGAAGAGTTGAAATAAAAATTTTAATAATAATTATACTTAAGAATCTTTAATTAAAAGTAAATAAAGTCTTTTTTATAATTTTTAATAATATTATATTATTATTTTTTTTAAGTAAGTAAATATTATTACTTTATTAATCATAAAATTGTTTAAAATTTATATATAAAAATAGTGACAATATCTTTTATATAACTTACTAAGCTAATAAGTCTAATTCTAACTTGCCTATAGAAACTATTTAAGTTATATGATATTAAACCAATATATATCTAAGATAGTGCTGAGCAGCTATAAATATCTACTTAAGATTATATAAAATAAATTTTAAAAAAATAAAAAAATAAAAAAATAAAATATTAGATAAAAAAAAAATAACAAAAAAAACTAATTATAGTACAAATGATATCTAATATTGCTTTAATAGTTCTACTCTTCTGAAATATTATTATACTTTTCAGAATAGCCAAGCTATAGCTTATAGTATATAATAGTATTAATGGCATGTTCTCTTAATAGCTATTTCTTAAGTTATTGTTAATAGTAATAGTAGTATGGTTGTTTATGTTTAGATGTTTGATAATAATCTGAAAAAAAGTGAAAAAAAGATAGATTATTACACAAATAATGCCTTGGATTAGGTCCACCATGCTGATTGATTTATTCAATTGAAGTAAAATACTATTTTTAGGAATGGTTAAACTATTGTTCAAAGTAAATAATAGTATCATTGATACAATATATTACTTAGATTATATATTGTTATTATGATTGTTAATATTTTTATTGATATATTAATTGATTTATTTTTTTGGAATGTGATCTTGTTTTAATTGATACTGCCAAAATGGAATTTGTTTATATCAATTATTATATAGTGTTTTGGTTGTACAAAATTGCTTTAAAATTTAATGATATTTAATTAATTTGATTTGAAATATCAATCAATTGACAGAAGTAAACTAATTATGATTTTTTGGTAAGAAATTTTTTGAATAAAAATTTATAGGTTTTGGTAGTACAATAGAATATGCCAAATGACAGTGAAGAATAAATATTAAATATATTGTTGGTTTCTCAAGTTAACAATATAAACAATTTTAATATAAAGTTTGATTTTTTTGATTAAAAAGAAGGCCTCCAAATAGAAAATATAATTATTTAAAAAGGTTTGTATATTAAAAAAAAAAAGAGTCCTAAGAAAGATTTATAAAGAAGTAACTGTCACAGGTCTTTTCTTATAAAATTCAAAGAAAAAACAAGATCCTTAAACTTGTTTTTTTTTGCCTTTAATTAGATTGCAAATAAAAGCATTTATTAATCCAATTTTTGGAGAACAGTAATACAATACATATGATATTATACTAAAGCTAAACTAGCACAATTTTGTAAAACACCCGTCAATGAATTTAGATTTGTATGTGATCCTTGAATCTTTAATACTAAGACCACTGTGTTGCCTATATGATTTAGCTATTTACTAATTATCTCACTACAAGGAAGTAGGTTCATTAAACTATTATTGTATGGTACTAACTATTTTAGACTTTCTAAATTTAAACTCTCTAGATATGATCATAAGGAATAATAATATTGCTTCTTTTTAAGACAAGGTATCAAAGTCTATGTTTTGAAAGATCACCACTAGCCTACATTCAGACTGTTACTCCCAAATGAACCTGTGGTTCTAAGAGATAAAAATTTTTTTTTTTTAGGAAAAAAAAAGAGGAATAAAAAAAATAGATGAAAAGTTTGTTCTGGTAAATAAAAACCCTTCAGTATCAACTTCAAACTATTTAATTTCTACTATTCTATTACTGACCAAGAACATTCAAGGTACTTATAACAAGTCTTATACCCATAAGGAATTATTGCTTGAAATAAGACTTATACCTTAGGGAATTATTGCTTGATACCTTCTCAGAATAATTAACAGTAAAGGAAGCTTGTTACTGGATTGGAATGAGACTTCTTTTGGTCCTAAAGAAATAAGAAACCAGTCCAAGAGAGGAGGGGGAAAACACCAAATTACTTCTATTTAAGAGAACACTACAATGTCTTGTTCTTCTGCTTTCTCCAATTATATCATTATTGTTGTGTTGTATGACAGGAAACACGTAAGGAGTACATGTCTTGTTTACTTTTTTTACTACATGTTAATTAACTAATCCAAAATCTTGACCAATCACCAACTAGAGATTCTGGTATAATAAAAAATTCAGGATCAAACTGAGATAGGCAAAATTCTCCAAAAATTTCTGAAAATTTGTTGACACATTCGAGAGGGTTGCTGCAGACATTTGATTGGTGGAAAGGATCACATGTCTACATCCACAAATTAGAACACTAGCTTATTTACCTGCCTTTAACAATAAAAAGATTCACTTATGATGGACCCAAGATTCTTATAGAGCTTGGGAAATGCATTCATTAGTGGACTCTTCTAGAATTTCAGACCTTGAGGAAGAATAGAGAAGGTTATTTTTTCAACAGGTTTCTTCTTCCCAGTAAGGTGTTCTTGCCATAGATCAAATGGGTGAGTTTTAGATATTTTGTTACTGAAATATCCAAAGTGTTTTAAAGAAGAAAAGATAAACAAGTGGAGAAGGCTGTTGCTTTCAGAAATATATGTTATTAAAGAAAGTGTTTAGACTTTATTATTGAAAAATAAAAAATCTTTCAAAAACATTTGTTTTTTGGGTTAGCAAAAGGATTAATAGAAAGAGTTTTTAGATCCTTAAACTTGTTTTTTCCTGGCTAAAGGTTTCATTCTAATATATAAATATACTTTTTTAATTTTTTTAGGACTCTTGTAGTGAAGAAAGAAAATATGTAAAGGACTTTTGGATATTGAAAGATAAAAAAATATTTGTTTCTTTAATTTGAAAAAAAATTACTATAAAAGAAAATTTTTTAGAAAAAAATTATATATGGAAAAGAATTTTTTAAATAATATTATTTTAATATTACTTTAATATTAATTTAATATATAACCTGTGGGTCTATAGCATAGTTGGTAGTGCTTCCAGGTCTCCAAATACATGTTCCTAGTTCAATACCAACAGGAGGTAAATACAAAAATTTCATCTATATGTAGGTTTACCGGTTTTCCTATATATGAAGTATCCAAACATCCGGATCTTGACCAAATTCAATTAGGCTGCATGAAAATGGGACCTTTGGTCTTTCTGATAATCGTAGGCTGAAAACAGGTCAAAGCAAAAAAGGTTGCATGAGGAAAGGCTTCTGGTCTAACTCCCATAAAAAGTTCACAAACCCTCCTGGTACAATAGACTTTATAGTACAAGAATATTCTAGCTTGAGGCTATCCCAATCTGGTGCTTGCTTAAAAGAAGATTAGACAATTCGTTGTATAAATAAAAGCCGCAGGTGATGAAAACAAGTATAATGTCTTCTTTGGGACCCCAAGTAAAGAGTATTGAATGAGTTATCTGGATGTTCTAACCAACACTGAAAGGTATATGCTCCCAATAACAACCACCAGGCTCTAGATTAGATTAGATAGTTTATAAGTTAGTAGTAACATTTCTATCTTCTAAAGATCCTATCCGGATATGTAGATCCATACCTGCAATAGTAAACTTGTATAACTGGGTAAGACTATAGATGGAGGGGCAGATTAACTTAAATGGATCTTATAGTCATATAATTGTATATAAATCACTCAATAAAAGATCATGTGCTACTAGCATCTTTGCACCCAAAAAAAAATAAATATTAATTTAATATATAAATTTATTATTATTTTTATTATTTTTATTTTTACTCCAAATCAAGCTGCATATCATTTAATTTATTAATTTTATTTGTCAGAAAATATTTATATATTTGTATTAAAAATACTATAATAAGGTTAAACTTTTTAATTACAATACAATATACTGTTATAGGAAAAAATAATGAGTAGATGATAGGAAATTATAAGGGTAAGTATATTAGGTATAAGTAGTATATCATATATAAATGGTATATCAGGTATAATAGATATAAGTGACCTGAGAATGGTCAAAAAGTGAGGAGAATCAAAATAGGTACTGCACAACTGTTAAATAAAAACTATCTTTATTTGATAAACTATTGCCTTGTGATTAACCCCAGTATTATGTAGCTAATGGAATTGTTGTGTGTGAAGTAACCATTGAGGACACAAGATCAATAGACTGATCTGTGTCAGTATTACAAACTCTGACCAAATTCATATGTTTCTTTTGAGCAGAAACTGCCCCAATCATTACACAGTGTGAGATAGATTGAAACGACTGACTTGCTGTAATTTCACCATAACAATACATATTTTAAGTCAATATTTTCTAAATATAATTATGAAAAATAAAAAAAATTGCTCTGTCTTATTTTGAAATATTTTACCTGTTTAAAACATTATGGCCAGTTCATTATTCAAAATTATTACTTTTTTATACAATAATTATTATAGTTCTATAAAAATAAAAAAAATTTTTTTTAAAAAAAAAAAAGTAAAAAAAGGTTTATATTGATAAAATAAAAACTCTTCTTGATAATATTTAATCTAATCACCTGTAACTAGATAACTATTTAATTTTTATCATTCTATTGTTGACCAAAAATGTTTAAAGGTATCTTTAAAAGAGTATTTTTGAAACTTTATACTCAAAGACTTCTAATTTTTAGAGAGGATTGATGTTTTAATTGACAATTTTTCTTTTAACTGATTTTTCAAGAATTTAAGGCTTTATTTAACTAGTAAATAGTTTCAAGACCCCTTTCTTTAATTATTTTTAAAATAATTAGCAGTAGAATTAACTTATTATTGGATTAAAATAAAATCTTTTTTTAATCTTAAAGAAAAATAAAATCAATTCAAGAAAGAAAAAGAAAGTATCAAACTATTTCTTTATCAAAAAATATATTTTATTACTTTGCTCTTTTTGTTATAACCAATTATATCATCAGATATAAGTTACATAAGATAAAATATATAAGATTTACATATCTTATTTATTTATTTTATTTTATTTTTTTGCAAAAGACATTAATTAAATACATGACATTTATTAAACTTTTGTTTTTATGTCATTACATTAATGACCTCTAACATACAAAGTAAGTAAATTAATTCTAGTCTAGTGTAAATAAAATTGACATATATGAATCTTTGAAAATCCAAGTAGAGAAAAAGGTAAAAAAGGTAAAAAATAGCTAGCTACTAATTGTATTATAAACCTTGCATATATGCTTCATAGGTAATAATAGTAAGGAATAATATGGTGCTTGGATTTTGGATTGTGACCTGGACCTGTATAACTATATAACCAAAGAAAATATGATTAAAGATTAATGATCTTGTTCATATTGGTGATCTAGATATCAATATAACATGATTAGCTTATGCCAATCTTTTGACAGAGGTAAACTGCTTATGATTTTTTGTTACAAGAAATTTGGGAGCTGAATAAGACAAGAAAACAGTTCCATGATTATTCTTTTTGAATAGTATATGGAATGATGGTATTGTCAGGTATTCAAGATAGAATTGCTTATAACTGCATGTTTTTGATATACTGATTAGCAGTCTAGGCCCTTAGCAAAACAAATTCTTATATTATTGATATTGCCAGTTAAATTTTCTTCTTTTATGACCTCTTCTTATATTTAATTGACTTGATATGTAATTGTTAATTATAAAAAGGTGTGCCTAGAGCTTTTAGGATAATAAGATTAACAACTCTCTTATAATTCAGATCTTTCAATCGGAGTAAAACTAAATTGATCTTTTCTGTATTAAGTTTTTTAGGACAAGAGAAGAAATATTGAAAAGGAGTCCATACTCTTTAAACAAGTAAGACATCAACTTGAGTAAAGTTGATAGCTTGGTTGAGATAGGAAGATATCAAACCAGAGGATTAATTATATATCTTATTTATATTTCTTGCTATATGCAAATTAACAAATCCAAATTTTAAATCAATTATCATTTAAGAATTTTGGTATAACCAAAAATTTAAGGTTAAACTGAAATAAACAAAATTTATCAAAAAAATAAAAAAAAAGTTTACATATCTAAAAAAATAAGAGAAGTGCTTGAAGAAGATAAGAAAAAAGTTTCAAAAGCCTATGGTAATCTTCTTTAGAGTCTTGAATCTCTAGAGGAAAAAAAAAGAATTTAATTTTATAGATAGATTTTTTTTATATTGTTATGAGTGTTGATAGTACTATTTTTAGATTATTATTTTATAGTATTATATTATTATATTATTTCTATTATTAGTTATTTAGTATATATAGCATAGCGAGTAGATATGACATTTCTGCCAGATATAACTGATCAGCCTGATTGATCTGATTGACCTGACTGACCTGATTGGCCTGATCAGACAGAACAGTCTAAATGACCTAAGCGACGTGATCAAGGATATCAGGTATATCTGACTGAACTGGCATATTTTGTCACTTATTTACATTTTAGTTTTATATGATTCAAACATGTATAAATAGGACAGCTGTTCTTCTTAACTGTCCAAGGAATTCCCTAACTCTTCCCAACTCTCTCTAATAAAACTTATCTTGAAACCATAACCAAATCACCATGCCTCTTGCCTTGAAAATAAATCTTGTTCAATTCCTTCACCTTACCAACACTAGTATATCACAACTGAGACTATTTTCCTCTAAATTAAGTAGTTCCCTGCTACTGTTGTCTGTTGATCTATTTAATTTTAAGGTTTATTAAATAGGTTAACAAATTGATGGTGACTGTGAGATCTCGATCTGTGAGATTCAGTTCATCACATGACTAAGAAGAAACTATTAAAGACGAATCTTAAAGAAAAACTGGAAAGGCTTTGTTCAATATTGAAAGTATTTATAGTAAAAAAGGAGTCTGTAATTCGGAATCCAAAGTCTAACAAAGAAAGGCCAATAGAAGATTCACAGTAGATTACCAAACATTTGAACATATCACCAATGAACATGATCAAGTACATCAAGACTATCCAAAATTAAATATAACATAGGTAATAATAGGAATATCTGAAGTAATAAGGGATGTTGTCCTAGGTGCTTCAGACAAGTTGGAAAAATATGGACCCAGGAGAACAGACCAAGACGTATTCAAGGCCTTGAAGAAAGTGGCAACAAGAAGAATACAGAAGGAAGCCCAACTGAGTCCAGGAGAGCGATTGTACGACGCCTATCTGGGATTAGAGAAGTTAGTGATATCTCTTTGTGAGATTATTGGTGGGATGTCAGTAGATACCCCAACCGGAAAAGCTTCTATACCAGAACCGTTGAGCAAAGTGGAGCGAAGATGGAACAGCATCAAGCACCGGATCAGTGGTAGTATGAAGGATCGACAGGATGCGACCTCTAATAAAAATAGGCCATCAAGTGTTTCGCCAGTAAGCACCCCGTCTCCCAGAAACCGTGATAGGTATCAGATGAAAGAATGGAACACATGTCTGCTACTGGAAACAGACAGCGAGCTGAAAAAGTGTGGGCAGGAACAGTACTCTCCACGTTTGATATCGTTAAGGGAGCAATCATGACATAGGAGGGAGAAAAAAGAGAAGTTAGCGCCCAAACCAGTCACATGCACCAAAACAGTGCTAACAAACGAAACATATACCTTTAGTAAGAAGTCAGTCCCGAGGAGTGCCAATACTGGCATACTGAGAGAAGAAGGTGAGATCCCACTGTCTAATAGTGACGAAAGAGGATTCGACACTGAGAAAATGGAGAGGAATGAAAAAGAAATAACGCTAGAACCAGGAGAAACCACAGACATGAAGAGAACATGTACCTTTAACGAGACATCAGTCCCAAGGAACAGCAATGTCGAGATGCTGAGGGACCGTGAAGAGAATGCAATATGTGTAAATGGGAAAAGAAGTGAGGATGAATTAGCACCCGAACCAGCCACCTGTAGCGAAACAATGGAATTAAATGATATACTTACCTGTGGCAAGACACTGGTCCCAAAGAACAACAATACTGGGATGCTGAGTGATCGTGGACAAACTCCAACCACCGAAAGAAGTAGCGAGAAAGGTCGTGACATTGAAGAAATTCCAAACAAGGCCCTAGAAGAAGGAACACAGGAGGAATCAAAGAAAGATGCGGCTATGAGACCAATTGGGAAGGAAACAAGACTTATCAGCAAGAGAGCCCATGATGAGAGTGACGGATGCTGGGAAGAAAAGATCATAGTTATATGTAATGACCCACCCAATAGCACAAAAGAATGATTGACCACCACTGACCATCGTGATCAAGGAGGAAATGACATCATGCAAGATGATACAGAACCTGGCAGAACCAATAGAAGAAGAGATGAGTTAGAGATGAACCAGAGAAAAGACCACCCGACAATTGGAGAGATAGAGCCTCGAACCGATAGACAATAGCGACGAAAGACAAAAGAAGTTATGATGACGTATCTAATGACACCATCTTCAGAGACATGGTGACCATGCGATACGGTCACAATCAATCGGTATCAAAAAATAATCAGATGAAGAAGGGAGAAGTGACATCATTAACAGTTTATCACAGATCATATCAGGCCATATCATCACCACAGACGAAAGCCACGACGACAAGACTGGGCAAGCAACAACATCAAAACGACATGTACTATTGAGAGAACCATGCCATACCAACACCACATCACGAAGCTGAAGCTACCTCTGAAGCCACAGGACAGCGTGTTGCAGATTTTATTTATCAAGTCATTATTTATAGACATGGATGCCCAAAGCAGATACTTTTAGATAGAGGAACATATTTTCGAAATAAAATTGTTGAAGCTTTATTAAGAAAATTTGAAATAGCACATCTATATTCCACCCTGTACCACCCTCAAACAAATGGATTGATTGAACGTTTTAATAGAACTTTATGTAAATCACTGGCCAAAATTATCAAAGAAAATCAGGATTGGGATAAATTTATAACATCAGTACTTTTTGCATATTGGATCTTCAAACAAGCAACAACCAAAATAACACCCTTCTACTTAGTTTATGGACAAAACTTCACAATGCCCTATGAAAAAATGGATGAAATTGTTGATGGAAATATTTTTGACTGATTATATATATTGACGGAAACACTTCCACAGGACCATATTCGAGCCTAGCAAAATATCAAGAAGACCCAACAGAAACAAAAGGAGAGACATGATCTAAAAATAAAAAAGGATAAGAGATTTAAAATTGGTGACAAGATTTTACTTTACAACACGGCAAGAGATAAACACTATACTGGAAAACTCAAGTCCAAATGGAAAAGACTTTTCTATATCCACAACACTTTGAAAAATGGAGCTTATAAGTTAAGGACAATGGAAGGAAAAGTTATAACTGCACCCATTAATATTGCCTTGATGAAACCATATTTTAATCGAAAATCTTGAAAACCTATTATTCACCTAGAAGAAAAAGAAATAACTCAAACAAAAGGAAATGTAGCACAATAACTATGGTTCTACAGGACACCCATGAATTATTGCAACCGGCTCAACTGAGCTGCTCAGCGATTGCTACATTTCTAAAGATAAATAACAAAGAACCAAAAAAATGAAAAGAGAAAAATTAAAAAAACATCTTAATCTAAAGAAGAAAAAGTTCGGTTAAAAGGAACAGGAACTTGTACACGCAACTGGACCAAGAGAAGACCTAAATGAGTAACTTGCCAGTGCAAGTTTTCATTCTCTAACTCAAGTTCATAAACATGAGAGGAACTTGTTGGAAAGGATAACCAAGAAATCTCCCCACGAAGGCACTCTAAATCTTCTTCCAAAGAAACCCTTGACCTTTCTTCATGATGTATTTGATGTTCTAGGAAGCGAACCCACTCTTGTAAAATAATAATGGTCTCTCAGGAAGAATCACGAAGCCCTGAACGAGTTAGGTGAGAGGCCCTAGCAACATGACTTTTATGAGGCATAAAGAATTAATGAAAATAATTATTCTCATATCCTTTAAATTAAGAAATTTGAAGGAGTATCCAGAATTATGAAGAACCTTATGGAACCTTTTAGAACTTTGAGGAACTTTTCCATCAAAAACATATATATATACTCTATACTTCTGCATAACTGTCTCAAAAATCAAACTACCTCATGCAAAAATGTCAACAACTGCCATTCAAGACCTGATTATAGAAGATCTCCTGAAAATTGAACCTCAAAATATATATGTATCATCACCCCACTATCTTGATGATCAACCCCTTGAAGAAAAAAAATCTGCATAACCTATAATCTCTTTGAAAAAACCGGTATTGTCCAAATCGAGCGAACACAACATGTTATCATTATTATGATTTCTAGGATAAAATTTAATGAGTATTTAATGTTGGTAGGAATTTATTTGTAGGACTCATTGCTAAATAGGAAGGAATGTTATAAGTGTTAATAGTACTATTTTTAGATTATTATTTTATAGTATTATATTATTTTATTATTTCCATTATTAGTTATTTAGTATACAGTCAAACCTGGATATAACGAACCTGTTTATAACGAAGCTATAATAAAATGCTGATTATAACGAATTTTTGAATTTTGAATTTACTCAAAATTCATTATAAAAAGAGAATTTTATTATATAAATTTTTAAAAATTCTTTATAATGAATTTTTAAACAATTTTTTTCAATTTTTACTAATTAGCCCAAAGGCTTCGTTATATCCAGGTTTGACTGTATATAGCATAACGAGTAGATATAATATTTTTGCTGGATATGACTAATCAGCCTGATCAATCTAATCGACCTGACTGATCTAATCGACCTGATCAGACAGAACAGTTTAAATGACCTAAGCGATGTGATTAAGGATATCAGACATATCTGACTGAACTGGTATATTTTGTCATTTATTTACATTTTAGTTTCATATGATTCAAACATGTATAAATAAGACAGCTGTTCTTCTCAAATGTCCAAGGAATTTCCCAACTCTTCCCAACTCTCTTTAATAAAACCTATCTTAAAACCATAACCAAATCACCATGCCTCTTGCCTTGGAAATAAACCTTGCCCAATTCTTTCACCTTACTAACACTAGTATACTACAACTGTGACTATTTTCCTTTAAATTAAATGGTTTTTTGCTACTATTGACTGTTAATCTATTTAATTTTAAGATTTATTAAATAGGTTAACAATATTTACTTATCAAAATATAAAAAGTTTATTTCAAAAAAAAGAAAGAAACAAAAAAAAAAAACTCTTCCCGTCAATCAATTTTTTACTTGAAAATTTCTTTATTTGGTAATAGTCTTCCAAGAAACACTTTTTCTCTCAGCACTCCCAAGTGCACTCAACCACTAACTAACTCCCAACATGGAGCATCCCACAACAAACAGCAACAAA
>CAJVPV010002980.1:0-12024 GCA_910591835.1 Acaulospora morrowiae | reverse complement strand
TGGCAGGCTTGAACATATATTTTATCGAATAAATATCTTGACCTTTACAAAACAAATCACCATTGCCTCTTTCGCCTAACCTCATACACCTCAGAACTGTATTAATTTGTACGCCTCTAGGAACTTTAGCATACTATATTGGCCCTGTCCATCTAAAGTGTCTCCCTGCTACTAGTTCTCCATTTTTATCTTTCTCCTAAGGTAAAAACGATATATGACAACATATTAGTCTATTACTTATTGTAATAGATATATTTCTAAATAAAAAGACCTATGAGTCCATAGCTCAATAGTTAGAGTGTCATAGGTTCATATCACAAGTTACAGATTAAAATCCACTAGGAAGCTAATTTGATTCCTCAAAAAATTATGTGGGAATCTGCAGATCATTGGCATAACCGTATAATAACCAATATTTCTAATTATAGAAAAACTGGTTTATAAAAAGATTGTAATATGATTGTCATCCAAAATCGGCTAGAATTATTTTCGATATGATCTCGTTGCCAGAAGTAATAATAAGAAAAGTAGATCTCAAACCAGTAGAGTGTCACTGAAGGATTTCTAATGGCTATGTTAAAAGATACTAATCAAGCACTTGGCTGTGTCAGGTTTCATAGACTTTGCTATCAGAAGGATTTGGTGGGAGACAAAAGTCGCAGACCACTCTGAAGGACCAAAAACCAGGGTTCAGAATACTGTAATTGATGGCTTGATAACCAGAATACTCTTAATAAAATTGTTCTGGAAAAAATTAAGATGGATTCGTGCATTTTTCTGAAAATGGTGACCTGGTAAACCATTAGTTTAAGTAGTGATTATACATAGTATTAAGTTAGTGATATATAGCTAGTCAATATATAGATAAGTTAACTATAGATATATACTGTATATATAACATTTGTTGAGTATATGACGTTAAGTTTAGTCGGAATAGCTAGCAATTGATAGAGTCTTTTGTATTATTCTATATACTATTCAGTATATATTTCAATAAAAGATGTGGTCAGTTTCAGAAACACACCTACCAAAAAATGCTACCAACGAAGCAAAATATCACCTGACAGCTTGAACAATATCTTAAGATAAATTCTCACACTCCATTCTTCCTTTACCGTCAATCATATCAAATAACTACATAGCAGTTAACAAAACAATTATAAAAAAATATATCAGATCAACAGAACAAATAATCAATAAATTAGTAACAATATATCACAAAATAGAGAAACTCAAAGAAATCACAATCTACACAGATGGATTCCTAGATCTAAACCAAAAAATAGAATTCAATTGGCATATTATCTAAGAATCAGATATCAGTTTCCAAGGAAAAATAACCAAATTCCTATCTTCTACAAGAGCAGAACTCGTAGCAATCTTAACCTTCCTCATAGAAACCTTGGCCAACAGTAAAATTACCATCTACAGTGATAGCCAAGCAGTCTTAGAAACAATTAACAAAGCACAAACAAATTCAGTCCAACTGAGAGTCCTGAGAAACAACAATATAATCAACTCTATAATCTATATTATAGAAAGTCAAAAACTCATTACAACATGAAAAAAATCAAAGCACATAGTAATAACAAATACAATAACAGAGCAGACCTCCTAGCAAAAAAAGTAACAATTTCAAGAAAGGCATCTGAAATAGAATATGTACCTATTAGAAACAACAAATATGATGGACACAAGAATGGAATAGCAATACTCTAGACAACACTATCACAACCTCAATCAAAAACCTCATTAGAACAAAATATATTCTCAACTGGAGAAGCTTGGATCACAACCTTATAACAACTAATAACAACTCCACACTAAATAACATCGCATAAGAAGAGTTACTACTCAATAGAAAACCATCAAAACTTACAACAGGACCAACCTACCAAGAAGATCATATCAACAGATCCTTCAGAATCAGACTCTGGAATTTAGAACTATCTACCAAGGACAAACTACATAAAAGAGTAGCAAACACATACACAGACAATCAATGGCTCAACTGTTAACAAATAGAAACAAACATATATTGCATAATTTGCGAAGACAACAGGACAGATATATACAAAAAGCTATAACAAATAATAAATGAGAAAGTCCGTAGTAGAAACAAAAAACCCATAGAGCACAATCTAAACAGAGAACTTAACAAACAAGCAAAATATTGGACACAGGAAGTGAAAAACTATATAGCAAGAGAGGCCTTCACAGTGGACATGATTAAAACTATTAAAAAATACACACTGATGGAAAACCAAAAAGAAATCCTCAAAAACATAATTAACAGATTCTTCAATGCAATACAAAAAAAGTGAAAATACAGATGCAACAACTTCACACAATGGAAAAAAGAATACAACATCATCACAAAAAACAAAAAACAATGAAAACCCATAAACGCAAAAAAAAATCCATACAAATTTGTCATCCCGGGAATCAACAAGATCATGAAATACGCCAGCTACCACTGGATCAACTAAAATACAATCTACTCATTCAAAACAAAATTTTTATAGACAGGTAGAGTCTTGGCAAATTAGTCAAGTATATATCAGTACTTGGCAATAAGTTGTATGGTAGAAACATCCCTTAGTGAGTTTAATTAGATAGACAGAGTGATAAATTTGTATAAAATAAATTTGTACATACTTATCCTAAAATATCTAATAAACAAGGTGTAAGCCACCATTATAAAAAAAATATTTCTAAATAAAAAATCCTGAAACAGGGAAAAGTAAAAAAGAAACTATTTATGATATTAATATATTAAAGAAAAAGAGACAAGATTACCTTAAGTAAAAGAATATATAGGTATATTTATATGAAAGATAAAATGTATAGATGTAAATTCATTATATATATTGAGTTTAAAATCAGGGCTACTTTTTTTCTGAAACTATATATAGTTGGATATGTTTTGAATGAAAAGTTGTATTGAGATAATGTGTATTAAGATTTGAAGTCATATTATTTTTTAATCAACAATTCCTTCCTGCAGGACACAAATCAAATGTGTCTACCTAGGTTACTGCTTTTTTTTTGATAGCTAGATGCGACTCCAGCAGCAGTAGAGGAGCACTGGCTTAAGCTGTCAGATTATGTGGCACAACTTCCTGATATTTCACTTCTACTTGCAATAAAAGTGCTTTACTTTTATTTACATTGATTAAGCTTTAGCTGCCTTTTTTCTTTAACAGTAGCATTGCTGCTTGTGGAGCACAACTTCATTGTTGAGATAATATAAGTTGGTTATACAGTTGGTAAAAGAGTATTGTAATTGGAATATATGTAAATTGGATAACTAAAGTTTGCTTCAGTTGATTTGTTGTATTGTTTGAATACATGTTAAATAAAGATTACCAGAATCCATGCAGGATACAAGTCATGCACTCATCCAATCCAATAGATTGTCAGTTGATTATTTGTTGTTGTTATTGTTATTGTTGTCATTATTGTTATGTGTAAGAATTTTATTGAGAAACTGGTTGTAAACGAGTTTGAACAGGTTTGATGTTATTGTTAAGGAGTGGTGATATTTTATTGATTATTTGTTGAGTATAAATCTTTGAATAGGGGTGAAACTGATTGTGATTTTTTAAGTAAGTTTGAAGAAAATTGTAAAATAGTGAAGAAATAATATGTGATATTGTTTTTAAATAGAGAAAAGAAATAATAAATTTTCAAAGGTTGTGTTAAGACAAATATTAGATCCAGTAATTTTGTTTGAATGTGTTATTAGAATTGAATTTGTATTATGAAAAGAGAAAGGTAAGGGAAAAGTAATTATAATTATTATAAAGGAGAAGATACTTAAAGACAAAAAATTATGAAGAAATGTTGTCACAGACCTTTTCCTATGCAACTAAGAGCTAAGAAAGACTCCCAACTTGCTTAAGTCTTGACTAAAGGTTCCATTCTAATTAACAGTATTTCTTAAAGTCTTTATATTCTTTGGATTTAAAGCTTATTTGCCTTAAGAAATAAAGAGAGAAAAACACTTTGTAAAAGAAAATCAGCAGTGAATGGATAAGACTTTTTTTTTAATAAAGTTTGTTTGTAATATTGTATTTGAATTAATATTTGATATTTTTGGATTAATATTTTTAATAGTATGATTTTATTTAATTCTAATAGAGTAAAGTATTAGTTATAGAACAGTATAATTTTCAGATCAAATCATATAGTTAAATTAAAAATTTTGTTACTATCTTGATCCAGTTGACAGGAATTAAAGTAGAGAAAATTTCATTTATTATTTCATATAACAATTTGACAACTTGTTATATACAGTATGTAAAATAAATTTGTAGCTATTATATAAATAAAGAACTTAAACATCACATCAATACCAAACAGCTACGCGACCCAACACAAACCAAACAAACATGACTGAGCAAAACCCAATTACAATATCTACAACAACCCAAGTTCCCAAATTGCCACAACAAATTCAAATAATAACACACTTCTAGATATTATCCTTGTAGAGAGAACAAGATGTTACGTGTCAATAATATATCTGAATCAAGAAAAAGATATTATTATCACAGAACCTTCCAAAACTCCAATAATTTCTCTTCTTAGCAACCACCCTTTCAAGTGGCTTATCCATACTACAAATCTTATTAGACCAAAGTCTCCAACTCTTTCAATCTTTCAAATAGAATTTGCAATGTCAAAGGAAAACAACAGTCTCCATGCACAAGTGTCAACTCTCAAAAAGAAACCCATCCAACTACTGGACGAATTCCTAGACTTTCACAACTCGCTTCAAAAGATCTTTATAGAAAACAGTCAACTAAAAAACCTAGTTCTTCAAAAGGTCATGGCAAAAGGGTGGAATTACTCCAAGCACATTCCTTGGAATATGATCCAAGTTAACTTTTACAAGAATATACCAATTGGGAAGCACCATCTACTCAGTTGCATCAAGCGCATCCTTTCTTAGTGAAGCTTCAAAGATGCCAAACTCACATACAGAATTGCAAGACAACTCTCTAATCACCAATACAACCACACAAACAAATACTGTGATCGTTCAATCACAATCCAGTTCATATCGAACCAACCTCCAACCAAATTCCTCAGAAACACTTACCAATCACAAACAGCCCCCTAGTGAAGAGTTGTACAAAGACGACTTATCCATGTCTATAGACTTAAACTTTTTCATTCCAGAAGATATAGATATGGGAAACACTGTAGGCTTATATATATTCCAGGAAAAAGAAAACAATCACAACAACCAATTACTAGACACTTCTGTCATGTCACAATCAACTACTATCTCTAGTCAGAACAAATCAAGTCTCACATTTTCATGTTTCCCCTCACCTATTCTCAAAAGTGCCCAACCTTCCAGACAACAACGGGAACAAGAGCGTCCAACAAAAAGAAGTACCTATAAAGGGAAGCTAGACACAGCATACAAGAGACTTTGGACGTACGAAGAAGATCTCATTCTCAAACACTTAAGAATAGAGGACTATGACATAACTATCAATTCTGATGACGATGAAGATAATCTAAACATTTCTGACGATCTTATCACTGAACATCATCAAATTGTTCAGTGGGCATCCAAACTCACCACAATTAGAAACAATTCAGAGGAACTCATTAAACTTCTATTAGATATCAATCAGCAACTCAAAAATGAGGTCAGACAAAAACCTTACCTAGCTATCTTCGTCAAAATAGAGGCTAGGGACAGAGACTTTTTTAACTTCAGTAAAACATCTGAACTTAGAGAAGACTATCAAAAAGAGTATAAAAAACTAGAAGGTCGATTCCAAAAAATCTATAGAAGCAAGTACAAAGTTACAGAACTTAACAGAGAAGTCAGATCTAAAATCAAGTTGCTACTTAGCACCAGCTTGTTCATCGACTATCTAAGGTACATCAATATATTTGATCTTAGCCCTTATCTACTAGCACAAATCATGGAGTATGGGTGTAACTACCTCTGCCGACCTAGAGGAGACAGTAAGCTAAACTATTACGAATTTCTCCAAGAAAGCAAAAAAATGTTTCAAAACAATCTTCCTGAGCTTCCTACTTCTTCAGACCTAATCCCCTCTCAAATAAAGGCCAAAATTCCTTACAGAATTCCTATTCTTGACAGGAGCACTACAGCAAGCATTGTGGAATCTCTCCACTCCCTTTATAAATTCACCTTTCTTCCTAACTCATACTTTGTAACACTTCCAGATCTCTCCAATAACCCTTAAGATCTTCCCAAAGACGTATTACATCTTTTTCCAATTAGAAGAAGAAAAGATCTTAAAAACTTGAGAAACATAATTAGGGAACTCAGGAACTTCTTTATCATCCCCCCAAAATCCCACCAACTTATTTTGACCTCTCACCTCTAAAAATACCACTTCCTTCAGCTCCTGATCAGCTAGATCCAGAGTTTACATATTTCTTTCCACTTGATACATCAGTAAACAGTGTTAGAGATGTTGTTAAAACCCTCAGATCCAAATATTATTTTGAACAACTTTCTTTCAATTTCTTCAAACCTAGAAGACTCCTTCTAACCTTTCCATCAACTATTAATGAATATCGATCCAAACTAGAAATTCAGATTCCCACCACAAACTCTCATGATACCCAATTCTTAATCAAAATGTTAAGAACTGAGTTTCACTTCATACTTCCACTAGGTCCACTATGGGTAGATTCTGAAATTGTCCAAACAAACAAACCAAAGCTTCCAGAAAAAATAAAAGACATTAAACCAGACCTGAATATTAAACAGCTCTCTCACAGTGATACTCAACTTAAGAAAAAAATCAAAACTCTATACAAGTTCTATGAGTTTCAAAGGATTTCAGAGAATTGATTCACCAATCCACGAGTCCTATTGCCTGAAGATCCACAGGAAATCAACAAAATCCTATTAGACAATAGCCTTATGACTCTCAAATTTCCTCTAGTTGACAACGATGCCCTCTCAACAATTATTTATCAACTTTACCAAACATTCTTATTCACCAGACTATCTGACTCCCTCATTATTAAAGAGACACTCCCAGAACCGGAGTTTGATCTCCTTCCCTTCTTATATTAAACAACATGATTAGCAACCTCAGCAAGCGTAACATAGCAGTCAATTTTGACTCACTAAATACTCAACACAATTCATCTATTTATAATATCACAAACACACCTAGCAAAAAACTATTACAAAAACCTTCTAAACAATCTATCTTAAACTCTACAGACCAACCTTACTATATCAACAATACAAAAAACCTTATTACTCTCACCACCATTAACACCAGAGGTCTCAACGATCACACCAAACTCAAAGCTTTGGTGAACACAACAAATAACAGATCTATTCTAATGTGTACTGAAACAAAACTGAAAAAGGAAAACCACCATCCAAAAAACATCAACGGAAAATCAATAATCTATGGCAGCTTCAACTATGTGAAAAATAATACCATGTTTATCATTGGCAAAGATCTGTCACCACACGTGTTCAAAATAAAAGAAGTCTCTAAATATTGCTTTTCAATTATTCTAAAGTTCAAAAACAGTGTTAATATATTACTAACAGTAGTATACCTTTCATATGAGAGAAAAGAAAGTGACCCAGCTATTAAACAATTATATCAAACAACCAAACTGGCCATATACAACAAACTACATCATATAATCTTAGAAGATTTCAACTCTTATTCCAAAGACAGCCCATCAATCAGAGCGAAAACCTCTTTATACAAACAATTAGCTTACAAACATCTCAACAATTACATTGACATTGGACAACAATATAATGATAGAGCATTTACCTACATTACTAACAACAGTGCCTTACAAATAGATCAAGCATGGGTATCGAAAATTCTTGCCTTCAAAATAATCTGGTATGAGGTTTAGGAAATGGATTCCATTCCAACCGACCACCACGCAATTTCAATAAAACTAGATTACTTTGAGTTTAGGAAAACCAAACCAGCTTTCAAGTTCAATCTTAACAAAACCTCAAAAGAAAATGTCACAGAATTCACCAAAGAATTAGATTACTGGATCAGCCTTTTATCATTACCAGATTGGGACAATTTCCATAGTATCTGCATTAATACCTTTAACAAACATATCAAGAAAACCAAAGTTAACTTTATTCGAAAAGATCATTGCACCAATGTGGAAAAAAAACTCAAAAAAAATCATGAAAATTAACAAAACAATAATACAACTCAAGAACAACCAGAGACCCTTATCCCCTCTGGACCAGGAGTTAATAACTCTGTATAAAGTTGTTAATCACAGTTCCAATGTGTCAATTAAAGATCTGCAAAAGCTAAAGAAACTATTAATCAAGGAAACTCTACTTCAGTCCCAACAAGAATTAGCTGAAGAATTTCGCCTAAGTTTGGAAAACATGGTAGAGAACTTCTATAGCAAACCGAAGAATTATATCAAAAAAGCTCTTGGAACCATCAAACCAAAAATCAATTTGTTCAAAATATACAATTCCAACAATCAACTGGAAGACGATCTAGACCTCATTCAAGAAACTATTAACAAATACTTCAAAAATATCTTATGATCCAGAGACTTCAAACTTGAGGATTTTTCTGAATGGAAAGAAGTCTATACTTTCAAACCAATCAATCAGGAAATATATAACAATCTTACAGATCCATATATTCCCTCGGATGTCAAAGAAGCCATTCGTAAGCTTCCAAAGAACAAAGCTCCAGGAAAATCTGGGTTAGCTATGACATCATCAAACTTATGGGAGACAAAGCTATTGCGTACATGATGACAGTATTCAATTATATCCTATAATCTATCTCCATACCCAAGCAGTGGAAACAAACCATTATCACACTTATCCCAAAGAAAGTAGTGTAAAGCCACAAGCTTGTTGACACTAGACCTATCTCACTTGTTGACTCTACAAGAAAAATATTTACAGAACTGATTAATAAAAAATTAACCAAAATCCTCAAAGATAATAACATATTATCAGAATTCAACTGTGCAAGCCTTCCAGGACAAAGTACAATGAAACCCCTAACAATTGTATACTTAGCTCTCCAAGTAACAAATGCTAACAATAAGGAATTTTGGTTCACCTCCCTTGACATCGCCAAAGCATTCGACTCAGCTCCAATATCAGCAATCAAAAGATCATTAAAAAGAATCAACTGTCCTGAGCAAATCAACAAACTTCTTATCAATATTCTGAGCAACAGAGAAGTATTCATCAGTACACCATTTGGACCAACTAACCCATTCATTGTTAACAATGGAGTAGAACAAGGAGAAACTCTATCACCTATTACATGGGTTATTTTTTATGACCCCCTGGTTACTAAACTATCACAATATGACTCAGTTAGAGAATACATGGCTCCCAATATGCTTGCATATATGAATGATCTAGCCCTCATCGCAGACTCCAAGCAAAAAATGGAGAATCTTTTAAATGTAGCCAACCAATTTTTCACACTGAACAATATCACATGCAATAAAGAGAAAACTAAAATAATCAACAATATTAGAGCAAAGCATGGTACTCAGAGCACTATCAGATTTGACAACCACCATGTCCAAATTCTCAAACCATATGAAAGTGTTAAGTACCTTGGAACATTAATCTCTCCCAGAAATTTTAACAAAGTCAATAGAAAAGTATTCTTGCAGATATCATCGCAAATAATTAAGGAGCTCACTAAACACAATTGGAAAGGAGAAATCAAGCAACAAATCAACGATTGGGTCATAATGTGAAGTTCGAGTATTTTCTACTCTCCTTATTCCTCAACAAAACGACTTTTAACTTACTTCAAATCAAAATCAACAAACTGGTAAAGTCGGCATACAAGATTTCATCAAAATGCTCTAACACAATCCTAGTCAGCCGCAGTGGCTTCAACTTGACAGTATTAGAAGAGAGGCAAAAGATCACCCTAATAGGAAACCTTATCTCCAAACTTTCCATTCACTCTATCAGAAAATATATAACACAAGACATCCAGTCCATCCAAACAAAAGAAGCTATTTGGTTCTGTCCCATTTGTGACCCAGAGAAATTCAATCAGGAAAACTGGATTCTTTATGCTGCAAAATCAGTCAAGAACCTCAAAATTAAAATTTGTTCAACAGAATGTTCATTTTATCTTGACAACACGAAAAACTCAATTGGGTTTCTATTCATCAACATGCAGTCACAACTCAAAAAGACAGCAATTAGTACAACTAATGCCCTCAACATAAAGTTTATTAATTAACTACTGAAGTATAATAACATCATCAAACTTTCCTGGTCATAGCTTGTTACACATACAGGAATAATTCACTTGGGTCCAGAGCCCAATTGGTTCAAGACATTTGCAAACACTAAGAACCTGTCTGGAACCCACGGTCCAATACCAAATCCTAAAACAACATTCTGGTTCCTATATAATATCAATGTAATTGTTAAGACTCACAAAAGATATTTCCTTATAGATGAAAGAACACCACTTAAAGGAAAGTATTTTACTATAGATCTCAACAATAATCTTACTAGATGTTCGGGCTGCCCAATTGGTACACCCTCCCATGGTTTCTGTTAGATACTATTCATGAGTACGTCCGCCTCTACTCTATGAGTCTCTTTCAGTCCTCTCTGAATAGATCAAATACTGTCTGCTCAATATAATAGATAAAATTGTTAACTCCTCATCAAATAATGAACACATTCTTCAAGAAGTCAATATTTCTGCTAGTTATTCTCCTCAATAATTATTACAAGACCTCGGCATATAACAATATTACCATATTCAATCTTATAAGAACAGTCTAGTTATAAATGAGACTAAAGTAAAACTGCTCAACTTCTGCCTATCACCAAGCAACATTTTACTGGCAATCTTTAACATCGTACAAGAAATCCCAGCTCACTTTACCATTGAAATTAGAAACAATAAAAAAATCCTTCAACCGGTACCTGAATACTTAAGAAAGATGATTAAAATCAACTTTTCCTTACTGTCTCAGACAATAAATCAGTACATACAATAAAAATAAAGATCATATATATCAAATCAAAATCCAGATCAAGATTAACCAGAACTATCCAGTGAAACAACCTTTCATTACACTTTCCAGAAAACCACCTAATCAATAATTCTTGCTTGGATAGCAGTATCAGATAATACAAGAAATCTTTAGTATTACCAGAGACTACATGGTGTATGAAAGCTCCTCAGTTATCCAAACATTTGAACAAACATATATTCCACATGGTCTAAAAGTCATTAACCAGTCCAACAAAAATATTAGAAAACTTCGTAATAACAAATACAGTATTTTAGTAGCCTTCAGAATCAAACTGCTTTCAGGAACTCTTCCAACCTGTCTTACACTTCACCAGTTATATTCTAATCAATATTTAAATACTCTCTGTCCACAATGTGAACTTCATGCAGAAGACATTTAACATGTTTTCAAATGTGCAAAGTATCACAAGCAGCTGAGCAAATTATTAAAACTATCAATTAAATTCTCCATTCAGATGATAATTATAAACCGATCTCACATATATGGCAAGTTATTGAGTTGTCATGTGAAGTTACAGACAAAATCTTTTTGACCACAGACTCTACAAACTGAATCAAGGCAGCAACAGAATCTTTATCCTTATTGTATGATCTAATTTGAAAACTACGTTGCTCTACAACCAATACTTCACCTCTCACTGAAATTAAGTGGGACCATACCAAGATACACAATTCAGTCAATTTCACCAATTCAGAAGCTAAAAACATCTCACAGGCCAAAGACACCTCCAATAATTCATAAAATAGCATCATTATTGATCTACCTTCTACTGTGGCTAACTCATTTATCCAATCTAAATATAATTATTCCAAATGTATTCATAGTCTAACAACTCTATTTGCCAATTCCAATTTTACTACTATTTCTCCTAATGCTGAGTAGATATTCATAGCTGCTTGGTGCCATCTGGCAAGATATATTGTTTTAAATTTTCTTTTCAATATT
>CAJVPV010002979.1:0-12027 GCA_910591835.1 Acaulospora morrowiae | reverse complement strand
TTTCACGATGTATACCCTGCTATATACAAATCAAATAAAGAAATGATGTTTACCTACAAAAAAAAAAAAAAAAAAAACAATTATATTATTGATTTGACTTACAATCACAATTTTTTTATATTATCTCGTTTCAATTCATTCATTCTTCATTATGATACAATCCAATATTTCACTATCAATTTCTAGCCAGAACTTACCACAAATACAAACAATATCAAAAATATTATCACACTCACCACTATTAATACAATGGGTCTCAAAAATCTTGTCAAACTAAGAGTCCTTGCTAATTTCACAAGCAAAAGGTCTATTACTCTATATACAGAAACCAAACTTAAAAAAGAAAACTTCCATTTTAAAAATATTAATAGCAGATGTCTAATCTATAAAGAATCTATTAACATGGCAAAGAATGGTACTCTATTAATTATTTAAAAGAACCTAACTTTTCACATATTTAAAATCTGCAATACCTCATTTATTTATCATTATGAAATTCAAAGGAAAAACAAATATCTTGCTCTCAATTATATATTTTTCCCATGATAGAAAGAAAAGAAAACTAGTCACCAAACAAATCTATCATGCAACCAAACTTGTCATTTACTATAAACTCCATCACATAATAATAAAAGATTTCAATTGATATTCCAAAAACAGCACATCTATTAATGCTTTAATTTTATCTTTCAAACAATTAATTTATAAATATCTTATTAACTATATAGACATTGATCAATAATTTAATAACAAGGCATTTATACATATCACTGCTACTAGTATCTTTCACATTGATCAAGCATGGGTCTCCAGAAATCTTGCTACCAAAGTCATCTGATATAAAATAGAAAACTGTAACTTAATTTCTATAGATCACTACACAGTCTCAATCAAACTTGATTACTTTGAGTTCAAAAAAACCAAATCCATTTTTAAATATAGCATTGAAAAAATCTTCAAAAAAATATAATAGAGTTTACAAATGAACTAAACTTATGAACCAGCCTTTCTTATCACCAAATTGAAAAAACTTCGATAATATCTGCAAGAACATACTAAACAAGTTTATCAAGAAAATTTAAACTAGTTCAACACAAAAGGATCACTGCACGAATGTTAAAAAAAAATCCAATAAACAAATCAAAAGAATCAACAGAGCCATAATATGACTCAAAAATCAACAAATACTATTACCTTTCACTTAATAATTGGAAATCTTATATGTAGCATTCAATAATCACAACAACTTATTACTATAAAGTCTTCAAAAACTCAAGAAACTCCTAATCAAGAAAACTTTATTACAATTCCAATAAGAACTTTTGGATAAATACTGATCAAACTTTTATAGTAAACCAAAGAACTATATCAAAAAAGCACTTGGCTCAATAAAATCAAAACTAGATCTCCATAAAATTTATAATAGCAAAGATCAAATAGAGAATAATCCAGACTGTATACAAATAATCATCAACAAATATTTTCAAAATATTTTTTGAAGCAGAAGCTTTAATTTAGATCAATTTTCAAATTGGTATCAAGAATACTTCACCAAGTCAATTGACTAAGAAATTTATAGCAAAGTCATCTAATCTTTTGATTAAACAATAATCTAAGATGCAATTAGCAAATTATCTAAAAACAAAGCTTCAGGAAATTCAAGAGTCAATTATGATATTATCAAACTATTGAGTAAGAAAACTATTCAACACATACTGTATCTCTTATTTTTAATCAGATTCTTTTATTCACATCTATTTCCAAATCTTGGAAACAAACAATTATTACTCTTATTTCCAAAAAGCTTATCTGGAGCCACAAATTCAATGATACAAGATCCATATCTCTTATTGATTCAGTCAGAAAAGTATTTACTGGCATAATTAACAAGAGATTAATCAAGACTCTCAAATCAAACAATATTTTCTTAGAATTCAACTTCATTGATCTTTCAAACCAAAACACAATGGAACCTCTAATAATAGTTCACTTTGCCCTAAATGCAGCCAATACAAACAACAAAGAATTCTGGTTTGTATTATTAGACATTGCAAAAGCCTTGACTCAGCACCTATACCAGCTATTAAAAAATCTCTTAAAAGAATCAACTGTCTTACAATTATCATCAGCTTACTCATTAATCTTCTCAGCAATAGAAAGGTCTCTATCAATACACTATTTTAAGCAACAAAACTCTTCACAGTGAACAATGAAGTGGAACAAGAAGAGACACTATCTCCTATTATCTGAATAATATTTTATAACTTTTTTATATTCAAATTAGCTAGCCATAAATCTATCAGAAGTTATATTGCTCCCAATATTCTGGCATATATAAATGATCTGGCTCTTATTGCTAATAGCAAACTGTCAATAGAAAACCTTTTCTTAACAGTTAATTAATTCTTTACAATAAACAATATTACTTGTAACAAAAACAAAACCAAAATTATCACCAATATTAAAGTCAAATGTGGTCTCAGTAACTCAATCAAATTTGATAACTATCTAATTTAAATATTTAAATCTCATGAAAGTATCAAATATCTGGGAGTACTCATTTCCCTCAAAAGTTTACTCAGATCCAATAGAAAGACTCTTAACCAAATTACAAACACAATTCTGAAAGAACTTTTCAAATACAACTGGAAAGATGAAATCAAACAACAGATTTGTGACTGGGTTATTATAAGCAAATTTGAATATTTTCTTTTCCTATTATATTTTAACAAGTCTATTCTTAACACACTTCAATCTAAAATTAACAAACTTATTAAGTTAGTTTATAAAATTATCTCCAATTCTTATAGCTACAGTAGTCTCAATATGACTCTTCTTGAAGAAAAACAAAGATCCTTACTAATTCGCAATCTAATATTTAAACTTTTTATGCCAATAACCAGAAAATATATTTTCCAAAACCTTTGATCAATCCAAAAAAATAAATCAATCTGGTTCTGTCTAATTTGCAATCCAAAGAAATTCAATCAGAATAACTAAATCACATACACAGTCAAAATTGCAAAGAATCTCAAAATTCATATCTATTTGACTGATTGCTTAATATGTTTCAGCAATGCCAAAAACTTCATTGACCTCCTATTCAAAAGTTTACCTTTTTTTAATAAAACTATGGCAATTAATATAGCAAATGCCTTAAATATCAAATTTATTAATCAACTTTTGAAATAATATAGCACAGAAAAGCTTATATGGCTCCAACTCATATTATATATAAGAATAGTACACTGCGAATCTGAGCTCAATTGGTTCAAAGATTTCAACAATCCAAACAATCTTCTTGAAACTTATGGCCCAGTACCAAATTTTAAACCATTATTCTAATACTTATACAACTTTAACTGTATTATAAAAACATATAAGAGAAGTCACAATATAAATAAGAGGGCAAACCTTAAAGAAAGATACTATTTTATCGATTCAAACAATGTTCTGTTTAGATGCAATGACTGTTCACTAGGATTATCTTTTGCTGGCTTTTGTATATTGTCTTTCACAAGTCCTACAACATTATTATTATAAGTAGTCTCAAATTCTAACAGTCCAAATAAACATTGATTACGCAATATAATTAGTGAGCTGACAACTATATCACAACAAGGAGAAGACATTCTTTAATTCATTGATACCTTATTTTTGCACTTCAAAGAATTAGCTTCTGCCAACAGTACCATCTTCAATTTTATTAAAACAAGACTTTTGTAAACAATACAAAAATTGTTTCAACCAATTCAGAACACTTCTTAGAAAACTTTCTTTATATAATAATGGATATTTTATACTAGTATTTATTCAACTATATTATAAAAATAAAAAATAACAAAAAAATTCTTCAAAAAGTATCTAACTATTCAAGAAAAATGACAAAAATCAACTTTGCTCCAATAATACTAAGAATTAACAAACTAGTATAAAACAAATCAATTCAAATTATATATATCAATTTTAAATCCAATTCAAGATCTGACAATACTCTCCAATGGATCAATCAAAAATTCATCATTTTATTTTTCTGAAAGTTCTCTAATCAACAATTTTCAGTTAGGCAGCAGCATTACATAGTGCAAGAAAATTTTAAGTATTATAAAAACCTATATAATTTGTAAAAGTTCTTCAGTTCTAAGAACATTTGGACATATTCATAAATCCTATGGTCTTAAGATCATCAATAAATCCAATCAAAAAACAAAAAACTTCAGAATTAATAAGTATAGTGATTTTATTGCCTTCAAAATCAAATTGCTCTTAGAAACTTTTTTCACAAGAAAAAATTTTCACAAATTATATTCAAAACAATATCCTAATTCATATTGTTCCTGGTATAGTTTACATACTGAAAATATTAAATATATCTTTAAATGTTTATTAGCTTCAAGAGATATCGATCAATTTATCAATATTATTAATAAGTTCTTTTACTTCAACAATGATCACAAGCCAATCTTATATGCCTGACAGCTAGCAGAGCTGATATGCAATATTACAAATAATATTTTTTTTACAACTAACTTCTTCAACTGGTTTGAAGCCTCAATTGAGACCTTAACTTATCTATATATAGTAAATTAGTTTGGATATCTCGTTGTATCACAGCAAACACTTTCTTTCTTACTGGTATCAAATGAAACAATAATTCTTATAGCAATATATTAAAACAAGCATTTAGAATTCTAATCAAATCCAAATCCTTCAATAACTTCTCTACTTCAATATAAACTACTATAGACATATCTACTATAGTTGCCAATTCTTATATTAAAAGTGAATTCAATTTTATCAAGTATATTTTCAAATTAATTACAGACTTTTTTAATTTTCTTTGTTGATTAGGTAATCATAACTGTTTGGAGTCTCTTGATAAGATATATTGTTTTAAAATTTCTTTTCAATATTAGTCTAGTGGTTACTATAGACAAGCTAGCATTTAACTCATTGTACTTTTATATATGAGAAATATTGTTTTTTTTACAATGTATATCTATTATTATACAAATTAAATAAAGAAATGATGATTACCTATAAAAAAATATATATTTTTTGTTAATATTTAATTTATAAAATTATTTTTTTAAAAGATATTACTTTATTTTAAAAAAAATATATTGTAATAATAAATTTATAAGATCAAAAATTAATTATTGGAAAAAAAATTTTATATTATTTTTGTAATTTTTATTCTTGAAAAATAAATTTAATATTAAATTATCTAAAAATTTTAAAAATCAAATCAAAATACTATCAGTTATTAGAAAAAAAAATATTTCTTTTATATTAATTTTAAATTACAATTGAAATAAAAAAATTTTATATTTTATATATTTAATTTTTAATATTAAAATAATTATTTTTTTATTAAAGTATTATAATATTTTTAATTTAACAATATTTTATAAGATAATTTTACATTAATATATGGTAAAATGAAAAAATTTATGAACCAATAGAATCTCGTAAATTAATGTTGAAATAGATGCGCATTGCAAACGTTGTTAATCCTCTTTCGAATCCACTTCGGTTTAAAAACACAGGAAATATGTCGGTGTGTTTCTTTTCTTATTTTTGAAGGGAATCGTTATAACTTTTGGCATCCATATTTTTAATGAAAATTTTCGAGGTTTAATGAATTGAAGTTTCGAAAATCAAGTTAGAATCTTTTTCGAGTAAAAGATCATAAAAAAAAAAAAATTTTTTTTTTATCATTTGTTGGCTTACCATTTCTCCTCCACGTATCGTTTAGAAAGGCGCTTTCAAACGTTTAGTCGAAGTTGGTCGAGTAGTCTTTATTAATCATGGCGAATATGAGGGAAAACTCGCTGTCATTGTTGATATAATCGATCATAATAGGGTGATTAAATTTAGCATTTTTCTTTGTAACAATTATCGACAGAAAACACAAGTATCTTGAGCGTACATTCAACTATATTGAATATAAAAAATATTTATTTTTTTTCTCCCTCATCATGCTATTTAATTAGGCGCTTATCGACGGTCCAACCACTGGAGTACCTCGTCATTCTCATGCATTCCGTCGTCTCACCCTTACTGATCTTGTAGTCAAAGGATTTCCCAGGGGTGGTAGATCAGCCGTGGTGAAGAAATACTTTGAAGCAGAGAAAATCCTAGAAAAATGGAATAAAACATCATGGGCCAAAAAGTTGGAAAGTCGCAAGAAGAGAGCTGCCTTAACAGACTTTGAGAGATTTCAATTATTGAAGCTAAAGAAACAAGTACGGTCAAATTATTCGTATGCGTTGTGTGTCTAATTGTGTGTCTAATTGCGTGTCTCTGTTCTAATTTATTAAAATCATTAAAGCGTCGTTACATTCTCAAGGCCGAAGAAGCAAAGCTCCGAGCAAAATCATGATCTCAATAAGAAAAAAAAATGTATTGCATGTCAATTGATATCTCCATGTTATTTTCTGATACACCTCTTCTCTAATTTGTATGTATATTTGAGAAGTTGGTATAAGAATTTGATTATTCCTAAAGTAAAAGACGAGTAAAAGATGTGGTGACCAAGATTTAAATCATGTGACAATAATTAAATTATAATCGTGACACACGAGACGATTGGATACCATTTTATTGGTTACGATAAACAGTATTAAATGAGTAGGGTAACTAAAAAAAAAAATTTCCGTCTGCATGCTCTTTTTATCAAATCTACGCGAAAAAAGTTATATTGTGGTAGTGTCTTTCGCTCACTGTCTAAGACCTGGATAATATTATTTCTGCTTAAGTCAAAGCTTGGTTAATTTGATCACATTATCGACCAACATATCATATACTATTTGACCTCAACTTTTTCATAAGAATATGTCGCTTGTTGCAACGAGAGAACGGCGAGCCAACGCTGGTTCCCGGTAAGCTTTATGCACATTTTTATTTTTTTGTTTTATAAGCGTGCATAAAAAATAATCAAGTTCCTTTTCACCCGACTTTTTTAAAGAATGAGGGATTTAATCGAACAGGAAATGGAGTTGGAAGAAATGTTTCAAGAGGTTGAAGATGATGAAGATTTTATGGATGCCAAAGGTAAAATTATCGAATCATATTTTGTCCTTTATCTATAAATTCTCGTCAAAAAATTGATCCTTATTTAAAATGTAGAGGAGGAAGATGTGGTTGATTCTGATTTCGATCAAAGTAGTAGTGGACCGGATGAAAACGAAGATATTGCCGAAAAACAGATATTGCTTGAAGAAAAACAAGAAAAAAAGGTATTGTACTTTTAGTATAATTTTCTTTAAATGAAAAATCACCATAATCAATAATGTTATTTCGTTCAATGATTTCAGAAGTTGAAAAAATCTAAATTACCTCCTGCAGGTCCCTCCTTACGTTTAAGAAAAAAAGAAGCAAGTAAGTCAGTGGTAACATCAAAAGAACAACCAAGTCGGAGCAATCAGTCAGAATCGACGAGTAACGCCCCCGATAAAAAAAAAAAACCTATCGCACAAGGTAACACTTCATACTCTAACATATTTTAACTTTGACTTTTTTCTTTTTGAAAAAAAAGGAAATCGCATAACTAATTTCATTAAATGAAGCACCACTTTTGCATGGGATTCGATCGTCGTCACGTACGCATACTGTACAGAGTAAACAAATGCTTGCAGAGAAGTTGAAAGAATATGAGAAGAAAAGGGTAAGTCAGCTCTATGCCTTACACATGCTAAATACTATTTTTCTTACGGTTTGTTGGATTATGATGTAGGCAGCGCATCCGAAACGAGAAAAAGTAATTGCACAACCCAAAACTCAGGAAGAGTTACTTGCACAAGCTAAAGAAACAGAAGCGAAAAATTTGGCATCTCTACGTGCTTTTGAGCTAAAGGAAGCAGAAAAGAAAATGACAGCAAAGCAATATAAAAAAAATGTGATAACCGGACCTTTCATACGGGAGATATCTTTCGTTGATTATAGTGACAAAAGAGAAGTAAAACGATTAAAATTAATAACGGAAGTACCAAAAAAGGGTAAAGGGAAAGGTGTTTCAAAAGAAGTGCAACAAGAGAAAGATGTACTGGATAGCACGTGTGAACTTGGTGATGTGACAGAGGGAAAAGCAGAGGATAAAAAAGTGGAATCAAATGAAGATAAAAATGAAGATATGGTAGAAGAGAAAAGTGAAGATATGGTAGAAGATAAGAATGAAGAGACGGTCGAGGGTAAAAAAGAGGACAAACGAGAAGCAAGAAATTTACTTGTATTTTCACAATTTCCAAAGACAGAAGAAGTTAAATTATTCCAAGAATGGAGGAAGAAGCCTCAAAGTAAGATTTTAAGAGTAAACTTTTATCGACCTGACTTTTTACTTATGTTCCAATTTCAATGCACTTTCAATCTCAGGAGCGAAAAAAGTAATATGTCCATTCACTGGTCTTATAGCAAAGTACAAGGATCCAAAAACCGGAATACCATATGCTAACATGGAAGCATACTCCAAAATACAGAATTTAGTACAGCATAAATACTTATGGTCAGACTCATACTCAGCATATATATATAATACTGATCAAAAACCAGCAAAAGGAGTGCCCCCGGGATTTCAACGATATGTTAATGAATAAATATTTATCTTGATTGTTGAGATGGTGAAATTTTTTATTGTAATTTAATTAATGTTTAGGTGAAACTTTCTAATTCTATGTAAATAATAAAATCACAACATTTGCATTCAAACATCAACATCATAAACAAATCTTACCAAGAATTCATGACAATATATAATTAATGGATAAACTTCATTATCAACGGAATAATTATAAAGTATTCATAATTTACGCATTAGATTATCGGCAATTTTATTCCCACTGAATACAACCATCTTCACAGATATATATCACTTGTAAAAAAATTTAATGACACTTCATCAGACTTTTTCTCGATGGAATTTCTTATGTGATTTTTCAGTGATATTTCTGTAGCAAGTCGTGTGAAAGCTAATCAAGAAAATGACGGTCACGAAAAGCATCCGTCTTACATTTTTATTTTCTCTAAAAAAAAAAAGATATGACGGCCGGCGCTTGACTAGTCACATTTGTTTGGACGGATAACCGATAAAGTTATTGAGATACAAAGATTGTCGGAAAATGTGATAGTAATGTAAAGTGTTGAAATGTAAAGTGTTGAAATGTATGTGTAAATATATGAATAAAACTCGGATGGAAGGGTGGAGGGATACCTGACTAAGGGATTATGTACTTCTATAAGCGTGCCAGTATAAATATTTAACAGATGTAAAAAAGAATAAAGTTTTATATGATTTACAACAAGAAAGGGTCTAATGATATATGTATAAAAAGAATTTCAAAATTTGATAGTTTGATAATTCAATAGTTCTCGTTTTTTTTTTTTTTTTTATATAAATGTTCTTTTTTTAATAGCAAATAGGTGTATACTACAAAAAAAAAAACATTCGGTAAAATTAGATACAAAATTATAAATAAAAAATCGTAAAAGGAAAAACTTGCTACATACCACGAAGACACCGTATTGCTAAAAAAAAAAAATTTTTTTTTTTTTTTTTATTTATTTATTTATTTTTCTTTCTCAGAAAACAAACGGGGTTTCCAATACAGCCTCTACTATTGCATTTCGACGTCGCAAGGCAAAATGTGGAACTGAAATGTCCAGCGCAAATATTGGTGGTAAAGAGAATTCCGATGTTTTTTCAATAGAAGTACCTGGCAACAGATAGGCCTCTGGACCAAAGCCAGAGATAGAGGTTACGATGTTACTTTCTGTAGAAGACATGTTTGTTATGTATGTATGTAGAAGAGGGAAAAAAGGATGAGAGAATGAATCGGTGTGATATTTGTTATTTCAACTCTTTAGTAAGGAGCGCGCGACGAACAAATGATACAAATGGTAAAAAAATCCTGAATTTATACAAAAAATTTTGAGGTGTAACCGTATGGGAGTGCAATTGAATTATAGAATCATGTCAAATATAATTATGCGTAACCATTTAAAGTTTACCATTTGTTCTGTAAAGGGGACAGTCAATCTCCAAGTAAATTTCATTGGATGTACACATGAGCAGGTGGGGTGACAAAGAAGACATACGTAACTGTCCAACAAAAGAATTTCCAAAAATGATCATCCAAAATATTGTTCGTACATCAGAATAGAAATCAAACGTTATTTATGCTCCGCTCTACCAATAGAATGAAACCAGGATGGTATCCGTACATGATATTTCAATCTAATCCAATTAATTTGCAGTACGCTAACAATTCGAAGTTGTTTCAAAGATTTATTATTCTTTTTATATTAGTTCATAATATAATAATTTATAATTAATCGATTTTATTTCTAATTATACAAATACACAATGCTAATTAAATAAAAAAGACAATTAAATCTTGAGAATGGAAATATTAAAAAAAAATCATTTATCATTATATTTTTTACAATTTATTATTGACTTTTATTATTATTATTATTAATGACAAGTATTAAATATATGGCTTTACTATTATTTATTTATTTATTTATTTGGATTAAAAAAAACTTATAATAATTTATTTAGTTTGTATATAAAAATATATATTATAAAAAGAAATAAATAATATTTTTTTATACTATATATAAAAAATATATTAACAAAGTTTAACATTGATTTATTTACAAAACAACTATTTAATTTATATTTAAACAAAAAATAAAAATAATTAAAATAAAATCAAAATTATATTAAATAAAAAAATTATTAAATGTTAACAAAAGTTAAAATTTTATTAAATTCGAATATATATATAATCTCCTTAATAAATAAAAAACTATTTAATAATTATTAACATTAATTAAAAATAATTATCATATATTAAAATTATTTTGTTTTTTATAATAAATTTTATTTATCACATAAATAAAAAACTCTACAATAAAAATATAATATTATATATACATAACAAATATATATATAACAACAATAACAATACTGCAATTAACTATATAATATGTAACTTTAATAACTATAGCCAAACAGAATTCAAATCCAACTTCAAATAAAGAAAATTATATTTCAACAATATTACTCAGCACAATATGTTTCTAGATATTATTCTGATAAATAGAACCTAACATCAAATATTTATAATCTATTAAAATGAAAACAAAGAAATCATAATAATAGAATCATTCAGAATAGCAACAATTCTCTTACTTAACAACTACCTTATAAAATAACTTATTCTACCATAAATATTATCTGACTGAACTTCTCAAGCTTTTCAATCTTCCAGATTGAATTTACAATTGCAAAAAACCAAAACAATCTCTTGACACAAGTATATAGTTTCAAAAATTGGAATTGAACAGAATTACAAGGAATTGCATGAGGTTTGAAACACTATTAAAAAGATAATGGAATATATTCCATCTATTAAATTTAATATAAACTTGAGAATCAAATACAGAATTAAAAAAATTTGTTAGGATTCTTATACAAGTATCAATTCTTGCAAACAAATCTCTTCAATTTCTTGATAAATTCCTGGATTTTTATAATTTACTTCAAAGAAATTTTTATAAGAAACAATTAACTTAAAAATGAAATCCTTTAAAGAGTTTTGACAAAAGGCTAGAACTATTTTAAATACATCTTCTAAAATATGATTCAAATTAATAAAATATGACAAAAAAAAACATTTGTACTTACAACAACATACTAGCTAGAAAAAGCAAATTAGTCATCATATTTGTTAACTTTAAGTGATGAAAAGAATATCTCAAGTCCAAGAAAAAAACCAAAATCTCTAAACAAACTAAATAATAAGACAATTATCAATTAGAATTCTCAAATAAATATAAATCCTAGCCAATCAAAAACTAACCATTAACTAAAAAAAAAACTCTCACCCATTCACCACTGATTTTTTGAAAATTTACTTTTTAGGAAATCTTCTTTCAAGAAGCATCTCCCTCTCTTTATTTTCTAAGGCAAATAAGCTTTAAATCCAAAGGACATAAAGACTTTAAGGAACACTGTTGCATTGG
>CAJVPV010002978.1:0-12029 GCA_910591835.1 Acaulospora morrowiae | reverse complement strand
GCATGATCTGATGCATCGCGCCATACCACATGACCTGCGCCGATCCCAACCCATCTACATATTTTTCTGCTAACAATGGTTATGCCCGGATTGTAATTATTAAGCGCAATTATTTTAATGAAGCTGTCATGTTATTCTTCAGAAAAGTATTATGTAAACCAAAAACATTTCTGTCTCAATAACGAGAGGAATGGCATATACAGTATAACCCATTACTAAACGAACCTTTTCTTAGTCGTCTTTTATGGGTAGAAAATTATTAGTATCCTATATATTTTTCTGCTCGAAAAAATTCTTCCGCCTTTGTGCAACCATTTGTAATTATTTATTCCAACCGAGTAGTCTCAGGTTTTATCTCGTTGAAAAATTACAACTAACATAAGGTTTGAGATCTATAGGATCTTAACTTTAAAGCTATATATATTAACACAAAGTACTTATCTGTGATATCAATATAAAAAATGTCGAATCCTAGATAAAACACAAGACATGTGACGGCTGTCGAACATCACGTAAAAAATGTAAATATGAAAGGCTTCAGGGCATTTGTAAACAGTGCTTTAGAAGAAAAAAAATAATTTTCTTTTCTGTTGACCACTAAGATGCGCAGCTCTAAACCTTTCTGCAAAAATCGACAGGAATCCCATTTATAGACGCCGTATACAATTAATTGTTTATTATATTCAGAAAATTACGAATACCATTAACTCATATCGATACTTGATTGACATTTCGTATTGGAGATATTTTACACTACGTATTTTTTTAATACTCTTAGTAACTATCGTGGAAATATGTAATATTTGGGTGATAAATAAACAGAAAAAAGTTAATACAGTACTACAGGATGCATATGTCTTATTACATAGTATGCGTTTATATATGCTATTTATAAATGCCAGCAAGGTTCAATAATTGCTTTCAAATAATTTTATTCTTTCATGGTGCTTCCTTCAAAGGTTAGTTACTGTATATATTCTGGAGAATATGATTCCAAGTTCACCGAATTAAAAGCTGCATATAAAGTTCGCACCGTGGAGACAGAAAGATTAGAGATTTAGCAAGATGAAATCTTCACCCTCGGGCAAGCGGTCTTCCCGTTGATATTTGTGAATATTTTTTTAAGTGATGGATACTTCAAGTTTAATAAATCCGATATGGTTACAAAAGGAAATGACATGGAGTTGTTTTACTTCTTGTAGGTCGGTCCTTTAGTCATTAGTCAATCAGAAAGGAGGCTTGAAAGAATATATAGAGATTATAGGAGAACTGATTTTAAAATGTTATTTATATCCCTATTTCTGAGACCTAAAATGGAATATTCGATAAAGTTGAATATTATCAAAGAACGCAGAATAAAGAGCTTGTATGCATAAAAAGGACGTGTTTAGCTGGATTCCGGTGAGTTAAAATTTTTGAATAAATGAATTCTGTGTCATAATTAAGAGTACGTGTGATTTAAACTATTTACCGCTAAATTTTAAAACTATCTGAGAAGTATCACATAATGAGGTAAGAAGGCGTTATTCGCATAATTATTTAGAGTTTCCGAAAAGGCGGTAATATAACATTGTCTGACGATCAATCAAGTTTGTCACAGATCGATCTTTCTTTTACAACTTTGGTAATGTTATTCAGCTAACTGCGGCCAAAGAAACCCAGAATTACTATTTCTATCACTATGACGAGGAAATCGATAGTATACGCTGAAATATGTAGGAATGTGAATGATCTAGTTTTATACGGTGCATTTTTAATCTTATTAATTTTATTTTAAGTGAGTGCATTTATTTATTTAAACTCCATGACGTGTATATGTTTTGTAGGTAAATTATTACTACATATTATTAATCGGAATTTACACACTATTGTTGTACGTGTCAGTGTGCTGCCGGCAATTATAGCGAGTCAACATCATGAGGAAAAGCGACAAAAGAATATCATCTAAAGAAATTGTGGAAAAAGAAATCATCTTAAAATAAATGACACCTTGTGCGTGTAAGGCTTTCAAAATAACATTTATTTATTATTGTAAATCCGCTTCTAAAGATGAAGGTATTCCATTTTTTGATTATAAAAGATATATAAAATTGATAATTTTGAGGATAACAAAAGGTTATGGAATGTACTAAGTCTTCGGAGAAAAAGAGAAAAATCAGCACCTAAGTTAATAGCCTAATAATGTTAAACTGTACATGTGTGATGATACTATTAACATAACAAATACTTTAAGTTTATGACAATTTCACGAAATTTACAATCATTTTGCAAGCGCACAATATTTGAATGACATTAATTCTTAAGTTTTGATCACTCAAACACATACAATGTTAATTATAGAATCAATTATGACCCGAAAATTTATTCGTCAATGAATGTTTGACATTTTATTAAAATTTTTTAATTCGAAATGTTTCCAATAACGGTAAAATGTCCATAATGCAAAATGTTGGCAAGATGATAAATATTGTTAAATACCGGTAATAATACTGTATGTCTCTTGTACGAATGTTTGATAAATGTCTATGATAGATATGCTTTTCAAATGCCAGTAAGATGTCTATAATACTATCTGTAATGACAAATGTCAGTAAGATGCCTATAATGCAAATGTCTATAATAAAAAATGACGTCAAGATGGATATAATACAAAAGTTTGCTAAGTATCCTTAAGATACAGTATTTATAATGAAAAATGTCTGCTAAATGTGGATATCGTCAAGAAGTCTATAACTCGAAATGTTTTTTAAATATTGGTAAGATGTTTAAAATCGAGGTGTGCTCAAATATCGGGAGGGTGTTTAAAACCGAAACGTTTGATTGAATATCAATATGATGTTTAAAATCGAAATGTGCTCAAATATCGAGAGAATGTTTTATTAAATCTTGATACTGGTTAAATTTGCATGTAAGCGTCAATTATAGGGTCGCCGCTGGGTTTTTCATAAAAAGGTATCTTTTTGCGGCCACGCTTTTTAGTGTTCGAAAGAAAGGTACAATATTTTTTTCTCTTTATGCACCTCTTGCAAAAGTCTTGAAGGCCATCGTATTCGCACCTTTTACGTAGAGCTCGACAGCCGTCACAGGCTCTCGTTATGTGTTTTCTGGAATTTAACATTTTTATTGGATATCACGGATGGGATATTTTATGTTAATTAAAACCAAAGAATGGTAAAGAGGAATCAATTACTGTAGTGATGTATAAGTAACGACTAATTGTTGTGGAAATAGAATTTCAAACCTTAGGTGGGTTTGTGATTGTCGCAACGCGAGAAATAAACAACGGCTGATATGGGGAATCCAGAAAAATGCTCAGTAGATATAGTTCACGAATAGGCGGAAAATTTCTTTATCACGTGTACAATTGACCTTGATTTCGAAGGCCAAATTTACCATAAAAGACTATGTTCTGAATATCTTCATAAAGAGGCTGAGTCTGCATGATGGTTTTACAGGAACATCATGTGATGGATATCACACATTCTTTCTCACAATATTATCAATACGTAAGGTTTTTGATCAAATTTTTCTTTAAAATCGAACAAAGTAATTTTCTTGTTATTAATAATTTTTGCAAACAAAACGTAAATATAAAACTATTATCATTAATCATTAATCTACAATTGGGGTTAGACAGCGGCCAGTACCAATCTTGGCACCAATCAAATCATTAGTGCAGTTCGGTCTTATGATTCCGGAGATCTTGTATCTCTTGATCTCTACCCAGGTAGGACATCAAATAAGTGTATAGTGACACTTTTTTTTTTTTTAGTTCTCTTTATCCTGTGATTGATATTTATTGTCGTACATGTTTTCATTTAATTCACGTTTACGCGCACCGCCGATATTGCATTAGAAAAACAAAACCTTATATGAAGTTAAATGCAATCTTCGAAAAAGAACACATTTTTAAAGAAATACTTTTGGCTTTACATACTGTATATATTATATACTGTACTGTATATTGCTAATATTAAAATCCTATAAATTATGAAGTCTATCTTTTTTTTTTTTTAGCGGTATCATTTCATATTCAACAAGTTATGCGGGACTCGAAATCCTTATCATAAAAGCACGTGCATAAAAAATTCAACAAACTAAAATAATTAGTAATGTACAAAACTTTTTTAAAATCATCAGTTGGGTTTGGGATTGGCTAGACTTATTTGAAATACTATTTTGAGAAAGAATGGTCTCCTAGCTACAGTATATAACGGAAGCGTAAAGCATAGCTTGAGTAATATATGTAACGAGACCAATAACAATCAATAATTCCATGATTAAAATATCGTATATTGAGATTACACAAAATAAGCCTCACATATGTTACATGTATCCCAATGCGACAATGGTTTCATGAGTACTGGCCTCGTTTCATGGTAAAAATTGGTACATCACGAATATACCTTTTATGCTACGAGATTGTCATAAGGTTGACATAGTATTTCGAATAAATTATAATCTGAAAATGTTTCTGAGTGGTTCAAATAAATTTGAATTCAAATTTCCTCTAAATAAGGTCAATAAATAAATTATACTGAGTAATAGACTAGGCAAAAGGGATTGATTTGATCTTAAAAAATTTATATTTACAGTATATTAATGAAATGATTTTTTTATTAGTAGCCATCTTCATGGGCTGTGATCATAAAGAATGAGTTATCATAAATAATGTGCTTTTCTAGTCATTTCTTTAGATCGTCTAAAAATAAATTTAAATCGTTATCTCTAGTTTTTTGTTTATCGACTCTTTTGGTAGATTATTAAAGACACACGAGGCTAAGGCTAAGCCACAGCGCTATAAAACCACAAAAAGTTCGGGTCCCGTGACAAAAAACGCCACATCCACAGCATCTCCTGTTCGTCACCGTTGTGGCTGATATTCTGAATTTACTCGTTCACTAGATTATGTGTAACTTAGTTTTTAAATATTATTCTATATGAAAAAGCCTTGTTTTTCCAAAAAGTACTGAATTATAGCGAATTAAACCAGTTAGTATCCAAAAATGTAATTATTGTAACAACCGATCCTTTATCTAATTCGAAAAATATCTATATTCAGTATTACCTTTTATGGTCAATAGAAAAATGTTGATGTTATATGTTCCGGTCATCAAATTTCAACTATTGCTACACTTGTGCCGTATACTTACTGTCACCTATGCAGATTACTTTAGAGTGGAGGAGTTACCGAAGGGTTCTTATAATAATTCAGAAACTTCACTGTACATGTCGGTAAGAATATTGCACGAGAACATCTTAAATTGATCTACGTATTTCAAAAAAAGGGGGGCAATTTTTTGTATGAATATTTTATCTCAAGAGTTGACTGCCGGCACCACATATATAGAAAACTATTGCCTTTTAAAAATTAAAGAACATTCGATGATAAAGGAGTTCGATAAATAAATAAGCAATATTACCATATAAGTTGACGATGAAAGAGAAATTGATTTTTTTTCAATAAAATTTTCATACAGCCAATCGAATCAGAATTATGATAACGGTACAAGGTAATTATCTTTCATACTGTACATGCGTTGAAACATTTGTACAACTAATAAAAAAGAAAATAATGCAATGCTACCGTCTGTTGCCACACTCGGGGCTGTTCAAGTCATATGCACGTGAACATGCATTTGTACATACAGTATAGTACTATGAGAACTAACATAACCATACGCAGTATATTTGTGATTCTAATCAATATGTTACGTTTTGAATTCAATTTTAGGTCATTTCTTCTTCTTGTAGAATGTTGATCTAGAATTAATATTTATAGGCTTGGCTAATTCTTTTTTTTTAAAAAAAGTAGCTATATAATATCACGGTCGATCGGCTACTACAGATCACGTGATCAAAGTCGCAATACGTTTTTCACGTCCAAACCAACCTTTCCCTTGTAAAATAATTATTTGACATAATAATATCGATTTGTATATAATAATTACCATCATAAAAATATATGATTTTTTTTAAAAAATTCAAAACCAAATTTGGTTCAAGTGAATTCCAAGTAACTCTCATAGTAGTAAATATAATTGTTGTTTGATATGTCCGTAATTATAAAGTATGCAAACTTTTTCTTTGAAAAGGTATCGCTGGATTAGTCGGACACAACATTATGATAAAGAGTGGCGCGAAGGAAAGTAAAGGAATACCAAGAAACTTATCTAAATCACAACACAACTGCGACTATGGTCACGTGACTGGCATTTGTGAGATCGATACGAAAGATTACTTAATACTGTAATAGTTTCCCATGAGATTTCACTTAACTTTAATTGGTTCTATTATTATCATTATGTAATAGGTGCGGAAAATTTGTTAAAAGAAAGGAAGAATTAATAAAGACAGTAAGTTTTTTGACCAACATCGACCCAGTATTCTTCAAGATTTTCTATCCTTTCACATTTTAATTAGGTTGTAATATAAATTTAATTATCTCTTTCACAAATATATTCGCGCTTGCCATAAGTGTTAAAAATCTAGCATATATCCCAAGAATTTTCTTGGTCAAAAATAATGCCATGTGGAATCAAAGAACTTCAATACAAAGAAGAAAACGATATTTTGTACACTTATTCTTACCTAAAGTTAAAAACTTGCGACCTTTGTCGTTGGCTTTCTATATTTTATGTTGAATAAAGAATAGTCTTGTTAAGACTCATGAATTTCGCGAAACTATCATAAACGTAAAATGCTGTTATGTTAATATTATTATCGTACATATACAGTATATAAATTTATTAACCCAGTTCAACATTGTTTTGAGGTACGCTTTTTCTCTTTTCCCCGAAGACTTAGTTCATTCCATAATCTCAAAATCATTATATTTTAAATACTTTTAATATAATCAAAAAATAGAATGCCTGCATCTTTAGAAGCGGATCTACAATAATAAAAAGTAATGTTTTGAAAGCCTTACACGCACAAGGTGCCATTTATTTGTAAATTCTCCTCCTTGATTGATTCGCTATAATTGCCGGTAGCATACCGACACCGTACAGCAATGGTGTGTAAATTCCGATTATAGTACATGATATGTAGTAATAACGTAAAAACCATATTACACATCATGGAGTTTAAACAAATAAATGCCTTCACTTATAATAAAATTATACTAAGTGAAATAAGATTAAAAATGCATCGTATAAAACTAGATTATTCAAATTTCTACATATTTCAGCCGATTCCAGCGTCATAGTGATAGAAATAGTAATTCTGGGTTTCATTGGCCGTAGTTAGTTGAATGATATTACTAAAATTGTAAAAGAAGTAAGATCGATTTGTGACATAAACTTGATTGGGTTTGTTGATCGTCGGACAATGTTATGTTACCACCTTTTCGGAAACTCTAAATAATGATGCGAATACTGTAACGCCTTCTCATCTCATAATGTAATATAGTACTTCACAGAAAGTTTTAAAATTTAGCGGGTAAATAGTTTAAATCACACTTTCCTTACTTATGACGCAGATTTCATTTATTCAAAATTGTTAACTCACCAGAATCCGGTTAAACACGTCCTTTTTATGCAAACAAGCTCTTTATTCTGCGTTCTTTGTAAATATTCAACTGTATCAAATTTTTTGTTTTAGGTCTCAGAAGTAGGGAGATAAATAACATTTTAAAATCAGTTCTCCTATAAGCTCTATATATTCTTTTTTTGCTTGACCAATGACTAAAGGACGGGCCGACAAGAAATGAAACAACTCCATGTCATTTAAAAAATAGCAACAAATATCAATGGGAAGATCGCTTGCCCGATGGTGAGGATTTCATCTTGCTATATCACTAATCTTACTGTCTCCATAGTGCAAACTTTATGTGCAGCTTTTAATTCAGTAAAATTGGAATCATATTCTTCAGAATGTATAACCAACCTTGAAGGAAGTACCATGAAAGAATAAGATTGTTTGAAAACAATTATTGAACCTTGCTTACATTAATAAATAGCAGATATAAACGCATAATATCACCCAACTATTACATGTTTTCACATTAGGTACTAAAAGTATAAAAAAAATATGTAGGGTAAAATATCTCTAATACGAAATTCTAATCAAGATCGATGTGAGTTAAAGGTATTCATAATTTTCTGAATATAATAAACAATTAATTGTATACGGCGTCTATAAACGGGATTCCTGTCGGTTTTTCGTAGAAAGGTTTAGGGCCGCGCTTCTTAGTGGTCAAGAGAAAAGTACAATATTTTTTTCTTCTAAAGCACTGTTTACAATTGTCCTGAAGCCTTTCATATTCACATTTTTTACGTGATGTTCGACAGCCGTCGCATGCTCTTGTTATGTTTTTTCTAGGATTCGGCATTTTTTTATTGATACCACGGACAAGTATTTTGTGTCGATCTGAAAAAGAAAAATCAATTAGCGACACATACAGTATATATAAATAAAATTTTAAAGTTAAGAACCAATAGATCCAAACCTTATGTTGGTTGCAAATTTTCACACGAGATAAAACCGGAGACAACGTACATACTCGGTTGGAATAAATAATTACAAATGGTTGCACAAAGGCGGAAATATTTTTTCGAGGTGTACCATAAAAGGCCAGATGCTACTAATTTTCCACCTATAAAAGACGAGTAAGAAAAAGTTCGTTTAGTAACTTAGGATTATACTGTATATGCTATTCCTCTCGTTAATAATGAGACAGAAATGCTTTTTGTTTACACAATACTTTTCTGGGAAACAACATGGATATTTCTTTAATAATTGTGCTTAATCAATTACAATTTAAGCATTATTTGTTACATAAGTTATCGGGAGCTAAAGGTGCATTGACTTCTTATCTTTTACTAAACATAATTAATACTTAAAGTTTTGTTCAAGTCTTTGTGCAACACGGACAAAGAGTTTTTCTTATTGTAAATCGAGACTAGTGTCTATATTGATGTATTTAAGGAAATTTTTGCTTACACGTATTACAGAAGTCATGAAAATATAATCTAAGATTTCCGAATTTTCGGATTTCCAAATTAGTGCATTTAGCATTACTCAATCGGCTTACTTAATTATAGATTATAAAATAAAATTTTCTAAATTAAACCTACGTATTAATCATGTTAATATATTTATTTAAAAAAATAAACATGCTATTAAAACAATATTTAAAATCAAATCCGTAAATTTTTTAATAAATAAATTTATTGAATATTATAAAAAAAATCCAACAAATCGAGCATACCAATATTAATGAATTCAGAACTATTCCTTGAAAAACATTCATAGTATGATAGATATGGCATCAATCCTTGTGTCTAAAGTTTTTGTACATTATATAATGCCGCACAGGAAATTTATTTGTTTTTTACATTTGATATAAAACATGTGATTTGACGGGTTAAAGAGATATTAAAGAAAGGAAAAATCAATAAACAGTAAGTTTTTTGGCCAAGGTCAAATCCGCCTCACCTTTATTAAAAATACTTATCAATCATTATGAAAATCTTATTTACTCTTAGCGACAGACTCACTGTATTATTGATAGACAATTTTTATTTAACTAGATTTGTTAATTCAATCTTTCTCATTTGCCGAATAAAACCATCGTACAGAAAGATAAAATTGCCTTGTACCGTTATCAATATCATGATTCTTGTTTGGTTTGGCTGTATGAAAATTTTTTTACTTTTATCGTTAACTTATAGGTCAAGATTACAAAGCATTAGTTTATTTTTCTTATTTGTTTATCAAATCCTTTTTTTGATTTTTGTTATCGAATGTTCTTTGATTTTTAATCCTATATGTGTCGCAACTTTTACAGGCAGTCATACAAAAAATTTCCTTTTTTTTTTTTGAAATACGTCAAAACTATCGTGATAGCAATATTGTTTCTAGCAGAGTTTGAGTTGCCATTTTAGGCGTATAAGTGTTCTTATGCAACATTCATTCCATAAATTCGAATTAAAAGAACCTTTCGGGTAATTCCACTCGAAAGGAATCTGCACAGGTGACAGTAAGGACACTGCGCAAGTGTATTATTTGACGATCGTCGTATTACAGTATACTGTTATAATGACTATTTGGGAAAACAAGGTTTTTGATAATTTCGAATACCGGGAAACGAAAAACGATCTACAGAAATAACTGTACTGTAATTCCTTTTTCATAGTCCATTATTAATTACTTTTAATTTTGTCAACCTTATGATAATCTCGTAGCATTCGTGACGTATCAAATAATTATATAGTGAATTTTTTGGGGGTTCTCTTTATTTGAAGGTTGATACTTATTGTCTTGATTTTTCTCGTACATGTTCTTACTTGATTCAAATTTATAAGTAGTCATGCGCACTACCAATATTGCATTAGGAAAAATTTTTATATGAACAAGTTAAGTTAGATGCAACCTTCAAAATTCTAAAGTTAGTAATGCACAAATTAACAACACGTTAGGTTAACCCCTTCGCTTCAGTAACGAACGGGATTGATTCTATGTAGCATGCTAAACAATAAAATTGCAAATTACAACATTTCAAGTACAGTACTGTATATCTCACAGGTTAAAAAAGTGCTAGTGTCGCGTAACAGGTCGAAATCCAAAATTGCAAATTTTCGTTAGGTTTGGGATTGAACGGACCCATTCGATATAGTTTTGAGAGTAAAACATAGCCCAAACAAGATATTTTTCAAACAAGAGTGAGATTATTTCCCAATCCTATAATTAAAATAGCATATACCAATATTATACAAAAATAGGCCTTACCTATGTTTCTTTCATAGTCTATCTAGGTAGAGATCAAGAGAGATATGGGTAATTATTTTCGAAGGTGGACCGGAAATTTTCTGGTGTGATCCTAAAATTTATATTATATACAGTATGTATTGCTTAAAAGTTGAGTCCGAAAAATCATATCTAGCATTTTTTTCGCCTTCAAAAATAATTATCCATATACGAAATCAAAAGACTGAACCGTACATTAATACTTTGTTGCAGGTCCACGGACTTCGTGATTCGCGGACCAATTGCTTTTTTGTCCGAAACATTACGAGAAAAGGATTTACACTTCACTCACATGGAAGAAATCTCCCGCCTTTCGTGCAGCTATCGTAATCATTTATATTTGAGCATTTTTCTGGATTCCCCAGATCAACTGTTGTCCACTTTCGGGTTATCTCTCGCGACCTAAGGTTCGAAATTCTATTTTCACAAACAATCAGTCGCTTTTATATATCACTAATTGATTCCTCTTTACCATTATTTGGTTTAAATTAACATAAAATATTCCATTCGTGATATCCAACAAAAATGTTGACTTCCAGAAAACACACAACGAGAGCCTGTGACGGCTGTCGAACTTTACGCAAGAGGTGTGAATACGAAAGCCTTCAAGACTTTTGCAAGAGGTGCATAAAGAGAAAAAAATTTTATACCTTTCTTTCAGACACCAAAAAGCGTGGCCGCAAAAAGATACCCTTTTATGAAAAACCCAGCGGCGACCCTATAATTGACGCTTACATGCAAATTGAACTTGTACCGAGATTTAATAAACACCTTCCGATATTTGAACACATTTCAAACTTTAAACATCTGTAAGATGTTTAATCAAACGTTTTGAATTTAAACACCCTCCCGATATTTAAGCACATTTCTATTTTAAAACATTTGGATTTAAACACACACTCGATATTTGAGCACAACAATTTTAAACATAATGTCGATATTTGATCAAACGTCTCGGTTTCAAACCCTTCTGATATTCGAGCCCATTTTAATTTAAACGTTTTACCGATATTTGAAAAATATTTCGAGTTAGACTTCTTACCGAGTTTATAAGACATTTTGCATTATGGATATCTTAAGGACACTTATCAAACATTTGTATTATAAGCATATTATAAACATTTGACATTATAGACATTTGCATTATAGACATCCTACTGGCATTTGCATTATAGACAGGATTATAGACATCCTACTTAGGGATGTTATCGTGCTAAGCAGCTCTGCTTATGCTCCTCTTATATGTGCTTTATGCTTAAGCGTGCTTGAGCATAATGCTT
>CAJVPV010002977.1:0-12029 GCA_910591835.1 Acaulospora morrowiae | reverse complement strand
AAATGGCTGAGATTTGGTCGCGACATAGTAAAAACCATTAAATCGCGATTGAATCTCCACGATTCAGTCACAAAATCGCGACGATCACGTGACCAGGTTATCAGAATTTGATAGGTTTCAGTAAAGAGTAATATAGAATTATTTTTATTTACCAATGTGCTTTTTTTTTTTATTTGAAAAAGCAAAAAAAAAAATAAAAAAAAATTTTTATTAAAATATAATATTTATTATATAATAGAATAAACTAGTAATATATAATCATTATTGTCTTTCTTTATTTAACTTTTCTACAAATAATAATAAATATATTTGCTTATACTCTTAGCAAAATAAATACTATTCTTAATATCTTATAAATATTATAAGATTCATATGGCAGCTTGCACTTTGGTTAGAAGTTAAATGTGCACCTTGTGTAGATATTAGTTATTTGAAATCAATTATAGCTTTAGGATTATTGTCGTTACTAAAAAAAAGTAGTCATGACAGAAGAGAAATTGGACTATGTATTGTCACAGGTTTGATATCTATTTTCATTACATTTTCAACCATATATTTCCAGGCAATAACTTTAGAATACACTTGGAATTGCGGATGGTATTGAGGAAATGACAAATGTGCAGGGTGAGAGCGGGTTTATATACAGTAGCTGAGATGCATTCTGAGATAAAGTGATCACATAAGTTGGCTGTTCCGCGGACATAGGGGTGATTGCTGAAGTGAAGGAAAAATCACATTTGTTGACGATTGTATGGTATCTGAGTGTGAAAATTGGAGACTTTTTTAATTTTATAGCTGGATAAGAAATTGGTGCCATTCTGTCGCCACCATTATCCGCAGGTTACTGATGGTGTATGGACGATGGAGATGGTGTCGGCGTCTCTAAAACCTGATTGACCTCCTCTCCACGGCCTTATTTCCCAAAGCATTTTTTGGACATCCATTAATCCTATTTACATGACTTTTTAAGTAAGAGGGCTTTTCGACTATCCCACCTTCGTTCGCTTTTTAGAGTTGTACTTCGAAAAAAAGTTTATAACATGCTTATTCATCTACGACACCAACAAAATTGCTTTTCTTTGCAAAATTAGGGCATTTTTGCATGTGCATTTTACCTTGAGAAGAAAATTCTGGATCGCATTCATATTCATAAAATGCATAGTAACTGCTTGCGAAAGGCAATAAAAGACGGTGCTGCATGCAAAAAGAATCTCATTGTCTATTTTCATGCAACTTGAAAGCTTAGTGATGTTAATAGCTTTTCCACATATGTTACAAGAATCTATATCCAGTTATTGATAGGAGTCTATGTATGGTCTATGAAGAGATATAGCTACCACGTGATAAATTTGATTCATATAGGCAGCATAAAACTCAAATAGTGACGCATTAATATAGTAGTTATTTCTAGCTAAAAACAAGACTATCGTGTGATGAGAAGCTTAGATATATAAAAAAATATGATACTGTACCTATGTTAGAAAATGCCATCAATTTATATATATGTGGGTAGAAGGCGAACCGGAAATTTTCTGGCGTGATCCTAAAATTTATATTATATATGTATTGTTTAAAAGTTGGGTCCGAAAAAATCATATCTAGCATTTTTGTCGTCTTCAAAAATAATTACCCATATAAATGCGAATATTGTTTTTTCATATCTGGATTAATAACCATATTTATTATATTATACCTGGATTCATAACTGGATATACTACGTCATATATATCTGATTTAAATAAAAAAAATCCGAATTTCGATACCTTTATTAAAAAAGAATAAGTTATTCTTTTATCCGAATTTTATAAATCGGATCCAAGCCCTAGATTAAAGAACCTATTACGTCGCGGTGGGGGAGGGGGGTCGGGGAAAACCATCATGGCTTTAACACAGGTACACCGATATATTTATATCCGGAATCTAATTTAGTAACAGCAGTACTGTAGCTTAATTCAACAGTAAATTCCTCTTTAGGCCCCCTAGCCACATGCAAGGACTTTAAGGGGCTTATTAATTTAGTATCTTTTCTATAAAATTCTCATACTAAATTTTTGGATAAATAAATTTTAACTTTATTTATTTTTTTTATTAGATCTTAAAGGTTTGTTTTAATTAAACTAATTTTTACTAATCCAATTAATAATCGATAATATTTCATTAATGATTACGTCCTAATTTGATAACATATACTTTAATGGTTTTTATTTATATTGAAAAATTACAAAGTAAAAATACCACACGGTATTTTGAGTAATAAAGCCCAAATATGAAATCATTATTAAGTTTTCTTAATAAGAGAAGCAGCCTGTTTCCACAATTTAGTTAAATCTCTGGAGTTCTCGTCATCATAATACAACCTGTACTGGGCAGGTCTGAACTGAAACTCCAATACATCATCGGGCTTTTCTATGCTGTATACTTCTTTAAAGGTGAAACTTGCATCGTCAGACCTTAATATTCGAACGTTATAAAAACTAAATTGTTTGTCGTTTTTTAATTTTAGGGATTGTAATTCATTAATGAGCGAATCGGTATGTAGGACACTTCCTCCAGCAAATGAAGAAAACGAAAGCGATTTATTATAAAAACCTATTAAAGAAATTTGTTAACATTGCTTAAATATGGTGTAGATATATATACGAATATAATTACCTCCAACAGATACAGTGGAAATTTGACCTATCTCGGACAAGAATAACGAAGTAAGGGCACACGAAGATCCACAAAATCCATTCGTCAAAATAATCATATCACTTGGATTCCATGGCAGCTTTGTCACACTATTAAGACTTGCGTCGGTATAATTAGATATGATATCGAAGAATTTATTTGTAAACCTAACTCTATCACCCCCGCGGTTATAGAAATTATTCCCAATAAATTCCTCTGAAGTGTTAAAGGGTTTTTGTGTGGTGAAATCTACAAAATTGTGACCATTGAATAGTGATCCGAGATTTTCGGATGTACTCGTGTTGATTGCAAGTTTCGAAATATCCGACACCTTTATGTCACCTGGAAATGTAACGATGTCCTTTTTATAAAGTAAAAGACTATTTAAAAATGAAGACCATTCCACTATTCCTCCTCCATTATATGTGAAATCAAGGACTATCTATGAATGATAATTTTTTTTTTTTTTGTAAGTCATAACGCTAATAAAAACTTTATTTAAATTCATTGTCTTTACCTTTTTAACATTAGCTTGAGCCAACAAGTTAAATCCATTAATCAAGCCATTGTAAATCTCTGGGAAGGTGGGTTCCAACGTATGATTATCATCAGCGAATGAAGAAACGACCACAACACCGATTTCATCTAATTGATAGAAACTTGCCATAGTGGATACATTTAGTAAAGGCTTTACGAGTGGCTCTGAATCAGCTTTTTTTTCAACGTTTTCTACATCCGTTATATAGGGAAATGATTTATTAGGATTATTGCAGAGGTTGTCAAAGTAATCCTTAGAATCATTAAATAGGGGGAATAGTCGATAGTCTTGAATGGAAATTTTCCAAGGAATGTCAATTCGAGACTTCTTTCCCGAACACACAAGATCATAAGAAATAGATTTGGTTTCAGGTAGTCTTGTACGGAATCCAAATTCGCCTTTTTTCATTCCACCAGTTGCCGTTAAAGACGCTAAGGCAACATTAAATCTTACACCGAGATCACGTGAGGAGGATACGGAAGTGTCGGCATATTCGACGATCACATCAAACGCAGGTTTACCATTAATGAGAGTGACCTCACAATTTTTAATCGATGGGTCGGACGCATATTCATAAACTTGAATCGTCTGTGATTTAAATTACATTATTTTGAATATAATTTACATAATAAATTTATCAATAGGCCATAAGTAACCGCTAAACTTTACCTGTGTTCCGTCGGATTTGACAACAGAGTATAAATAAATTTCTTGGTCGAAAAAAAATCCGCTATAACAAAGAGGATTGAAATTAACGTGAGCATCCTTTAGGCCATATAAAATATCCATTATAGCGTTCTATAATTATTATAATAAAGATAAGAATAGTTAATATACGTAATGCTTTCATTCAACCATGATAAACATGAATAACATTAACCATAAATTCAAAATCAGATTTATAATCCTTTTCGAGTAGATTATCAAATTCCTTTAGCAAATCAAGGGGTTTATAGTCAAGGCCAGGCTGGGGAGGCTCTTTAGCTTGATCCAAAAACACATAGAAATTTCCATAAAGCCCTTTAAATATTTCTATGAGCTATCATGTGAGGATATTTTATTAATTAATGAGATTTAATTTACATATGAAAAATATGATTTATATGGTTTCACTTACTTCTGATGCCCTAGTATAATTATAAGAAAAAGATTCGAAACAATTTTTTACGTCGGCATACTTGATATCCGGATTTTTTGTTGTATTCAAAACATCCAAGTAAGCTTGTTTTATATTGGCGCATGCATCGTCGCTTCTCTTAAATTTTCCACTTGGAAGTGAATTTGTTACGGAAATAGTGGTAATAAAGAAAACTACCAATAAGACGTATAAACGATTTTGATTCATGATTTCAATAAGTTCTTATTTATTCCGTGAATCAGGAATAAGAATTCGATCCTATAAACCTCCTTTCTTTTATAACTTTTTCGAATCGTTTTAAATATATAAATCTCTTGCAATAAAATCATGTCAATACATAGTGATTTACAATCACGTTTATCGACACACATGAATTTAGAAGTCGTTTACCATGTAGGGATCTCGGTGTTTATGTACAGTATAATAACACCAAAAATGGTAAAAAGGCAACCATAAGAAAATTTTGTAAATACGGCACATCATCGTTGTACGGATTTCACCCGCGGAGTAGATGCTCCGAGCTACTGGATTCTAATACAGTATTTCAAATTTTTATTATTCAATAATCATAAAATGCTAAAATTTATAAAGTCAATTTGTTTTATCGAGATATTCAAAGTTCATAATTTACAAAATAAATTAAGAAGTGTTTATCTTGCAAGATTATTACTTTGCTCGCTTGTATGCATTTGTTTCTGGTATTTGAAATTGTACTAACATCAAATTCAGTCATTATTGTATGTCAATTTCATGCAGAATAATTTTTATTCAAGTGTCTTAAATAGGAGAGCCCTTTCTTTTTATAATGTGGCGTTTGCACCGCATCATATTTTTCTAAAAACATTGTAGTTTCTTTCTACAATAAAAATACGGACTTTACTTTAATATTGTCGAAAAAAGTCCGGGTCGTTAATCAATTTCCACAAGAAAGTAAAGTATAAAAGAATAATGATATTTTTAATGCAGAAAGGAGCAAGCGCATAACGCTTCGTCGTTCACATTTTTTTGCATGAATTAAAGAATTAACGGCAGTAATTGTCTATATCTTATTAACTAATACAGTGCTTAATTGCGGACGGCAGACATTTATGGAAAAATATTGCTATAACATCTTGGTTCGGTGCAAAATTTGGAAGATTTCTCCGAATTATTTATGCTTACGTTAACTATCCATCTTGATTAAAGAATAACGTTTTTGATTTAGGTATATTATACTTGTAAAGGAAAATCGACTTTATTGTGCATCTACATTGAATGAGACGATAAAATATTTCATTGAGAAGCACAAAAAATTTGTATGAAGAAATTTTATTTTTATGTCAAATTCCATCACGTAACTGAAGTATATAGTAGATATTTAAAGTATTCAATACCAAGCACTTAATATTATCTTTTTTAGATACGTACGTCCACGACGACATTAATTTTATATTAAAATTATTCGATACACCAGTTGTTATTTGGTATTTAAAATTTACAAGCCCATTATATAAAATCAGTGTTTTGATATCAATAAAGAAAAAAGTATGCTCGTGCAAAGGTTGTTCTCATATAACAAAAGATTTGAATTTTTGTTCGTAAGTATAAGCAATCTGTTGTATGGATGACGTTCATCTCATGAAGTTAAATCATGAGATATACGATATACTGTAAGAAGCAGAATCCTAGAAATCTTAAGGCCCTTAAATCCTTAGAATCATGCGAATCCATTGGATAGTAGAGGTTCATGGAATCTTTACTAACCCACTAGAAAATAAAATATAAAAAGATAAGAAGGAAGTTTTAGAATAATAAATATAGATCCTCTTGGCCTGCAATACATGACAATCCAATTATTTATTTGTCTGCTTGCTACTTTTTATATAGTACGCACATTTTAAGATCCGCTAAATCAATCCCACGATTTCGACCCCAACCCCCTCGTAACACTATTTTATATGAATCCTTTTGCGTTTAACCCTTCATCAGTATTATCGCCATTATTATTAGTTAATAATAAAAATAATAACGAAGTCAAAAAAAAATATTATATGATATGACTTTAAAATAAGTAATCGATGCTGAGAAATTTGGGATTATTATTTAGTAAGATATATTGACAGACAAGAAATATTAAAATTTTTCGTTAAAAAATAAATACCTTCCGAATCTTTGAATTATTTGCAAATTTTAATAGCTGATTACTATTTCAAAGAGTAGAAATAAGAATTAAAAATTATGTAAATGTAGTGAAGTCGTAAAATTTTGTTCAGATTTCGATCTTGCGTTACAGTTTCCGCGAAGTACGTAATGCTTACAATGCACGTACATATCCATAAATAGAAATAATCACTAGGTCGCCGTTATTATTTATGGTAAGGGTATTTTTCATATGATTATTGGTTAGTAAATCCCTAGTAATTCTCGCGTAACGAGAGATAAAATAACTATTTATGCTAGAGTGAACACTATTTCCAATAATATTAAAAGGTACAATACTTTATTACATTATCTGTACTTCCTTATATGTGTCTCATTGTATATTAATCCTTGAGTGGGCCTGTCATTTATATATGCTTTCTTTCCCTTGACGCTTGAATAATAATAAAAAATGCAAAGAAAATACTGTATTTTACCGATCAGTACAGTATAAAGTATTAACGCTTATCTTGTATCACCGTGAATAACAACTACGCATGCACAATTTTTTGTTTTTTAAAAAAAAAAATCAATTTTTTTCTACATCGTTGTCGTCACCGGCGAGTCGGCTCACTCTTTGCGGTTACCGACTTTCACACTTACTAGTCTTTTCTTGACCGTCTTTCTCTATAGGCGCGTCTCAAGATCACAAGTGTCTCTCCTTACGGTGCAAAAGGTAATTCAGCTTCTACCATTAAAGGCTACTTTACTGTAGTAGTGGTAGTCTTAGTTTATACTTCAGAGAGTGTATATGCTTATTATGAGAAGTAGAATAGCATTTATTTAATAAAGCGCGAGAAAACCGGAGTGTTTCAAACTAACTCTAAAATCAGACTTGCGCCTAAAAACTACATAAACTATCATATTTATATGGCTTGTTGACGCAGCCACCCTATTACATACTATTGCCACATTATTATCATTCTACCATCATTTTTCATAATTACGCGACGCGTCTTGATTGTCGCGCTACCAACCCAATAATTCCTGGAAGCCTTTAGTACTTAAAAAAAGCCACGGCATATCAAATACAGCATCTAAATTGAAACATGAAAACAGGTACAACTTGCAATATTTAAAATCAAAATATTTTTGCACAAAAAAAAAGTAAAATTTTTATTTCCTAACCCGTACTTTGTGGGCTCGAAAATTCATAAAAATAACTTAATAAATAATTTTATTATTAAGTAAAGTCAACGATATAAAGATTATTTATATGCAGTACATAGTCAATATTTTATATGTTAAAGTTATTTAATAAAGTCCATCCACAAGCCAATATATCTTTTTTTGGTAACTATGTTGATATTAAAAACGAACAATTACAAGGATAGCTATTCATTGTCAGGACTTTTAAAGTTAAAGAAAAAACATGTGTAGGAAAACACAATTATTTGTATATTTTGCAATACATTGATTAGAAATTTTTTAACATGTACAAAGAGTTTACTGTCTAATTTCCATGTACTGTTTCCCCCAATAAATGTAGGACCACATAAAAATTATTATAATTAATTGGAAATAATTGTTATATATTAAATCTTTTATTTTATTAATAAAAACAATTTTTATGCATTAAGTAAACTTATTCCTGTTAATGAATTCTATCTATAATGAAATTTTATTAAATTTATATAAACTTTTATTATTGCATTTAACAATTTTTTTCTGAATGAAATTTTTTAATATTATTATCAAAATTTTGACATTCATTAAGTTTTTTTTAACTATTGCTTTAACAAGCGATTTAATATTAATAAATTTTGTTTAGAGTAAATTAAAGTATTTAAATATTAAGTTTTATAAAATTACATTTAATATTGTTACACTTGATTTTCACCCAAGATCATCACTACCTCTTGTTTGATTTTCACTAGCATTTACTCTTGAAATGCTGTCATTCTAGAATAATTCTTGTATTACTATTTCTGTTATTGTTTAGCACCGTGCTTTTTGTGCTGTTGTTGCTCTAGAATATTTCCTATTTTATTTACTTATCTTTATTTTTGTATCTTTGTCAGAGCATTTGTTTCTATGCTAACACATACAGATAACTGTTCTAACAAATATAACATTTCTTTTATATCTCTATTGTTTTTTATAACTTATAATTATCATGTACAAAAATATTATAACTTAAACATGCATATAAAGTCTCCAATTTCATTTAGAAATTGACAGGCTTGAACTTATAATTATCAAATAAATATCTTGACCTTTATAAAACAAATTACCATTGCCTCTTTTGCCTAATCTTATACACCTCAGAATTGTACAAATTGTATATCTCTAAGAACTTTAATATATCACATTGGTTCTGTCCATCTAAAGTGCCTCCCTGCTACTAGTTTTCTGTCTTTATTTTTCTTTTGAGGTAGAAACGATATATGACAAATTGGTGACAACTGTGAGATACTGCTCACCCATCTTGAGAAAACTATGAAGAAACAAATCTTAAAGAAGACTGTATGAAAACTTTATTCAGTATTGGAGATATTTACAGCAAGAAAAAGCCTGTAATTCGCATCCAAAGTCTAACAAAAAGAATATCAGTGATAAAAAGATTCATAATAAATTATTAAATGTTTGTGAGCATTAACTACTTGCACAATCAATTATACTTAAACAATCCAAAATAAACTAAGAAAGCCCTTCAGCAAAGACAACCAGACAAATCTTGTACTGTTTGCTTTTCTCTTATCGGAAATTATAATATTTACTTAATCACTTTTGGAATTGGTTTTATATTATTTTTTCTGCTATCCAATATTCATTTAAGACCTATTGTTACTTTGTTTAACAAACTGTTAATTTCCTTTCCACATCAGTATAGTAGAACAATTAATCTTATCTATCAAATACCCTGAACCTGTTCATTTGGATAGGATTGTCGAAGAAACTTTTCAAGCATTTAATATTTATTATAATTTCATTTTTGATCCTGCAAATATAGAAATTATTGAACTCTCTTCTTTCCTTAATATTCCTTTTACTACCTAACCAATTGAAAACAATTTATTTGAAGATATAAGTTCTAATTTGTCTGAACATATTTTAAATACTTCCAAAATCATCCCCAATAATCCCCTTATTAATTATTTATTCAGAACAAAGATTTAAATTTAGATTAATTATTTCAAGAACTCAATACCTTAAATATTATAGAACTATACAAAATGTATTTGATTACTTAAAGGCTAACAACAATACTCAAGTCCTTCAAAAAGAATCATTCTTTGAAGATGGAACTCAAGATTTTTTGATCTGGTTTTCCACCTTTATCAAAGCAAGTCAAGTGAATAGATAAAAACAAACGAAAAAAATGCAAATATTAGCTGCCTATCTACAAGATGAAGCTGAAGACTGATGGACTAAATATGTTACTGATAATGGAACTGATTATACTAGAGATCCTTACAGACTAGAAGATCTTGCAACTGCATTTCAAGAAAAATTTTGCATTTAACAATGGCAAAACAAATGGCTTAAAGACTTAGAAGGAAAAAAACAAGGCCCTCTGAATCCATGGATTCCTATTATACAGATTTCAAGAAACTTATTAGATAAGTAGATCTGGAAAAGAATATGACAGACTCCTAGAAACTTTGTCATTTCCTCAGGAGATTAAGACCTGAAGTTGTTTTTCTTGTGATTATAAATGCACCTGCAGATGTTGCTACAATATTACAAATTGATCAACAATATAAGAATGGTCAAGACCTTATTAATTATGAACAACCTACAAGATCCAAACCAGAAAAGACTTTTGGATTCAAGAACAAAGAAGCATCCTGGGATTCAATAGATGATCTTGTTCAGAAGTTTGAAAAGATGCATTTAAAACTTGCAGCCCAAATTGAAATATTTTTGCCAGAGTTAAAAAAAAGAATAAGCTTTACTACAAGCCTGATACTTCTAAGTTGCCACTAGTATACACATCACAAAAAGATACAGGAACTTGTTTCAAGTATGGCCAAGTAGGACACATTGCCTATAACTGTTTATCTGAAAGATCTATTCTCTTCCAGAAATATTACCAACAAAAACAATATGTCAAGAAATACAAATACTTAAATTAGCTTACAATTGAAGATACCTCTGAAGAAAAGCATCTAGTGAAGAAAAAGAACTTATATATGTGAGACAGAAAGCCAGATCACAACCCTATATTACCAATTGAAAGAAACAGAAAGAAAAAGTCAAACAATCAGAATCAGCCAAAAATTTAATCTGCGATTAAAGAAGAATACTACTTAACTAATGGAGATAAAAGATTTATTTATCCATTATCAATCTCTCCAATACAACCCATCTCATCAAAGACAAAGAAGCCAAAAATAAAACTCCAACTATCTGTGATTGATCAGTTTACATCATATGACATTTCTGAAGATATTCTCAAGTTACTATCAAGTGCTACTGTGAAACAAATGCTTCAATACCCTAACCAACAGAAGAATCTTGTCAAGATTCTCAAAAGACCAAAGAAAACAGTTAAAACTAATTATCTGCAATTAGAAAATGACTTTAGAAAGACTTTGTTAGCTAAATGCTATATCAGAATTAAAGGAAATCTAGTAATCACCATCCTTGATTCAGAAGCTACTGTCAGTATTATCACGAACAAACTGATACATAAGTTAGAATTGGAACCAGATACTCCATCCAAAACTATTGTAGTCACTATCAATAGAAATAGAGTCTGAGCATTGGGTCAGATTACTAAAGTTCAAATCTGTATTCAAAATATAATTATCCCGATTAAACTCTAAGTTATTAAATCTCAAGAGAAAACTTTTCTTTTGAAAATTGATTGGATCCAAAAAATGAGAGCCAAGTGGAATTTTGATTTCCAAACCTTACATATTCAACATCAGAACAAAACTGTTATGATTACAACTACTTACTTCACTGATGAAACACCTTAGTACATCATAGATTCAAAAAACAGTAATGATAAATTAAAGAAATTAAATACAATGATGAAGATTTAGAAGAACAAGAGACCTACTACTCTGATTATGCTAAAAGAGATAAGAAACATGAAAAAATTAAAAACTTGAAGTCCAAATTAAAGAAAATTCAGCAATTTATTTCTCTGATCACATGATTAATCCAGAAGCAATATCTGAAATTCATCTAATTACTGATGAACAACAAGAAGTAGTTGATCAAATTATAAAAGAAAATGAAAATATGTTTGTAGAACATATTTCTAAAGAAGGCCCAACTCAAGATCTAGGAAGAACTACTGTAATTACACATTCTATTGATATAGGAAATACAAAACCCATCAAGCAATATGCATATAGAATCAAAGTGAAATTGGTGAGATACTAAAAAAGAAATTATCAGTCCTACCTTCTGCCCTTGGATATCTCCAGTTGTAATTGTGTAAAAGTCTTAATGAAATTATGAATGATTTCAGTTAGACAGTGAACTTAGAGAGAGATATTTATTGAACTCAAACAAAAAGTTAAGTTTATTCAGGTCAAAAGTGCATCC
>CAJVPV010002976.1:0-12030 GCA_910591835.1 Acaulospora morrowiae | reverse complement strand
CTACTCAACCTAAACCTCTTAGGCTATAGCAGAAAGGGGACAACCAGACTTCTTCTCTAGAAGAGGATTTTTATTCTTGATAGTGGTAAAAGAAGGGAAAAAGTTTCTTTGAAGGAAAGAATAACTTGACAAGCCCTCCAATTTTTGTCTCGTTAAAATTTCCTAAAAAGGAAAGTTTTTCAAATATTTGAGGGGAACGGGAAAGAGTTTTTAATTTTTGCGTCTATGTCTTTTATTAATATAAATAATAAAATAAAATTAACATTATTAAAAAAAAAACTCTTTCCCACTCTTCTCTCGATGTTTAAAAATTTCCTTTTTAGAAAATTTTTGAGTTGTTTACTTTTCTTCGTCTTTTTCTTTTCCTTTCTCTTTATTTTCCCTTCTCCACTCCTGTTTATTCCTTCTCCCCTATGCTTTCCCCTCTCTTCTTTATACTTTTTTTCATCTATATCCTCTTCTTCTCCTCTTATTCCTCTCCTTGCCAAAATTAGGTTTTTTTCTTTTATCTGAAGATTTTTCTTTCTAGGCCTTTCTTTCTCTTGAAAAATCTGCTTTTCATAGCATCAACCCTCTGGCCAGTTGGTTTTCTTTTCTCAAGGGTTATATCAAGAAGTGATAACTTTTCTCAAGGCGTGGGCTTTAGGAAATTTCTCTTTTTCATGATTTTTTAGAAAAAGGATGGATGGTTTATTCCCTCTAAAAGATCAACATGGTCATTATTATCAAATCTGATGCAGTTTATGAGTGATGGCTTTTTTAGACTGGATATATCTAAGAAACCGGTGTACAACTATTATTATCTGGAAGTATCCAAGGAGTTGTGCCTCATTATTTCCAGAGTGATATGGTAGCCAATGTTAATGCATTAACATAATGCTAGGTTAGTTGCAGGTGTTATGCTAGTGATTGGAGAAACTTAGTAGAATAATACGTGAGACTAAGGATTCCAGTTACCCTACAATACAAGCTGGTAACAACAACGAAAGTTCTCTACTCACCTCTCCAACAATGCAGGTCTGGTGTACAGGGTTAGATATCAACACTTATAGGAAAACTCATACTTCCCTATATTCAACATTTTTTTCAACAATCCAATACTTCACATGTAAGTCTTTTCTCTCTATCTCCTAGGTTTGAACTATTCTTTAACTAAAACACACCCTTCAGAGCTATCTCACAGCAAAGTTAATTGCTGCTTCTCAGCCTAAAGTCCTAGTGATGGGTTCAAATGAGGGGTCAATACTAGGTATATTTAGTGAAAGATTAACTCTATTTCAGGATGGCATTGGTGATGGAATTGGTTGCTGCCCTTTAGCCTAAAGTTCTAGTGATGGGTTTGAATAAAGGGTCAATACTAAATGCAGTTGATGAAGAACTGACAATATTTTGGTATGGTTTGTTTTTAATGTAGTTTGAATTCAATACTTTATCTGTTTGCCAGACATTAAGCCATATTTGGAAAGCAAGCATACCAATCCTAATTATGATTTGGAGTCAAATTTGTATATAGTGGCTGCAATGCCTTTATGTAACTAGGTATCATTTATTCCAGGCAGCTAGACGTCATTCAAAGTTTAATATAGGTTTTGAAATTCATTTTCCTGTATTTTTGGGTGGTGCTAAAGAGCGCAGGCGGATGGGCCCTTATGGTAAGCCTTGCGTTAAACCCTTTCTAGCAAGGGAGACATATACTGCATACTAAGTATAATATCTTGTCCTGTTACAAGTCTAAAATTTTATAATAAAAACACATGCGAGAAGCTGCCTATTCCTTCAAAAAAAAAAACAAAAAAAAATAAAATTAATATTGTTTGTTGTTAAAGTCACAATTAATTAAATTGTTGATTGTGATGATAAAGTTTGTTGATAGTATAATCTTGTTTTGATTGTTATTGCTGGAAATAGTTTTGTTTATATTAATTATTGTATAGTATACTGATAATACAAATTTGTTTTAAAATTTGATAATATTTAATTAATTAAGTATAAGATGATGATTAATTAACAAAGTAAACTGATTATAGTTTTTGATAAGAAATTTTTTTGAATGAAAAATTCAAAATTTTCATAATGTAGCAATATGTGTTAAGTAATATTGAAAGGTAAGAATTATATATATTGCTAGTGTCCAAACCAACAATATAAACAATTTTGATGAAGAGTTTGATTTTTTAAAAGAAAAAAGCCATTTAAGAAAAAAATTTGTTTATTTAGTAAGAAATATATATTGATAAGAAGTGAAAATGAAAAAAATTTCAAGAAAAGTTTATAAAAAAGCAATTGCCTTAAGCTTTTTCTCATGCAATCCAAAGAAAAAGCAATATTCCCAAACTTTTTTTCTTTAATCAAAAATTCCATTCCAATGTATCAGTGTGCTTCTTTAGTTTTTTTGAAGTTCTTGTAGTGAAAGTAAAAGAAGTATAAAGGACTTTTAAATAGTGAAAGGCAAAAAAAATATTGTGTACAGGAAAGAGTTTTTTTTTAAATAGGTAACATTTTTTTTCAAATAACATAGATTAATTGTTTTTATAAAATTCCAATAAATATTATATACTTGTTTAATTATAAAAAAAAATGAAATACAAAAATCCTCTAAATATATTCTTTTTAAATATAATATACTATATTTTTTTTCTTTAAATATTTAGTTTTAAGTATAAAACCTTTAATAAAATCCTCTTTCTAAATATATATTTTTTAAAAAAAATCGTTATATATAATTCTGAAAGAATGCATTTAGAAAGAGTTCTCTGTATTATCAAATATTTTAAAAATAATTATATGTTATATCTATCTAAGTATTTTTAAATTATTTATATATTTTTAACAACTTTTTAATTGTTATTTTATATATAGCACTATGTATAATACGACAATAATTGTCAATCCAGAAATTAGGTTTGAAGAAGTCACCATGTTTTCATGTATTTCAATATTTTATGATATTAGCACGGGATAAACATTGATCATCTAGCATATAGTATATTAGGTGTCATAAATAGACAATTAATTCTTTTCTCTCGTATCAAATTTAATTGCAATAATTATTATACTGTATATCAGTTTAAATATTTAATAAAGATTACAAGAATATATCCACTTAATTAAAAAAAAATCGTTCATTTAAATTTTAAATGAATTTTTCAGATAAGTATTTTTAATATTTTCAAATTATAATTAGATCGATTTTAAAAAATCGGTCCCTTGCCACAAAAGTTTTGCAGAACTTAAAATAATAAGCTTTGGTTAAAATAAAATTCAACTTATGAAAGATCAAGCGCCTTATTATCACATTTCAATAATTTTTTTTAAAATTCAAGGGGAAATGCAATCGCAAAAATTATAATAAATAGAGGAATAAACCTTGTCATCAATGCGCTGTAATAGTGTTTTTACGATATTCATACACGCATTAGAAATTTAAATTCAAATGCACTATAACTGTATCCTTGATTAATATCGTTTCTTTCCCCTGTCGTCGCTTATACATTCTCTCTCACTTATTTCTAATACTAATCTTAAATCATCGCTTCTACTTCGATATTCTTTACTAATCTTTCCCAGTGTATCTATGCAATCTCTACGTTTCATTACTAAATTTTCTAGTTGTTCTCTTGACTTACTGCCTTTCTTGCTGCAAAGCGCCGCAAACAATCTAAATGACGCGACAAGCTCTTTGAATGTATCATATTGACTACAAATGATTGAAGAAAATTCTTTAACAAAAGCAATATGATAATATGATAGAACGCAATGATAGATCTTTCACTTACATATCAATAAAAGCAACATGGTACCAAGCGAATATAAACACGGCACCGGCAGAAAGTATGAAACCCAAAGGAGTATAAAAAAATAAAGTCCAAATTGTGAAGAATAGTACCGTGTATGAAATCATTAACCACGCCAGACCCAAGAAAATTTTATTTTGGGCCATCGATTCTTCGTATTTTTCAAACTTCACTGAAACTTTACCCAACGCATAAATTGGCCAATGGAAAAATAGACTTGGCAAGAAGAATGGCAACTGAATCAAAAATTTGAATAACTCGCACATCAATGTATAAAGTGCCCAGGGTATAGAGAGACTGCGTTCTTCGTATCTTGATATGTCCGCATTTGAAAGTTGAAGCATGTCCAACGCAGTTTTGTACTGATCAAGTGAATTTTTCAATGAAACCACTTCTGGATTCGTGCTCGTGTAAAAATTGACAAGACTATAGAAATGAACGTTCGATTAGTCCTTCGGATTTTTGACACAGACAAAATAACTATATAATCACAAGTTACCTTTGAGTGACCTTTACGAAATCCTCTAGTGGAATGCGCTTGTCATCAGAAAACAACAGCAATCTGGTCATGGATGCGGCATTAGACGTTTTCCTAAAATTTTGAACATTCGGTTATCATGCGTGCACAAATATCTGTCGTATTATCCAGAAGATGGCGTACCAATCTGATGCATTTATAGTTAATTTTTCTATTTCAGACTCGATGTGTTTTGTTAATTTCTTAACAGTTGAGCGATTATTATTTTCAAATTCTTCAAGGTATGGCTCGATCCGTATTGGGGACCCATATCTGTCAGAATCCTCATGTTAGGTCATTGAGATGAGACGAAATCGATTTGAGAAATAATAAAACTTACGCGGCTATCACTGTACTCCTGTACTTCGATTTTCGCATGTAAGTTATTCCACATGGAACAATTATAACTGGCTGTGATATTCCATGCTCTTTCCTAACATCATTCTCCTCCTCACTGACCGGCTCTTGTTTAGCCAAATTCAAAGAATATTCCAAAGCGGCCTATAAATAAATAATAGATATTTAATGACGCGCATACAATATGTATTTTCTAGAATAAACGAGATCGTACCCATGAAGCACCATCCTTTAATTCCAAGAGACGTGATTCCGAATGTGATGTACCTGGTGAAAGAATGAAAAAATCGGCATCGTTCATGGGCGGAAATATTTACTCAACGATATATATTAATTATTATTACCTTCTGGAAAGACCGCAACGATTTCTCCTAATCTCAACACCTCAAATGTAGCCTTGAATAATGATTGATTGTTCTTGGTGGTTCTATCCACTGGCACTACACCACCGCTAACCAACACTGGTCTAAAATACTTGTTAGAAAACAAAGAATTCTTTGCCCAGAAATGCAATTTTCTTTTGTGAGGAAACGTAACAGCTAGTACTGCTACATCAACGATCATATTACTAATAACATTATGAAATAGATATTAAATAACATGGTTAGTAATATGAAATCCTTAAAGGTTACTGTGCACAATTAATTAACGCGTATTCTCCTTTATAGCATACTATATATCAGTCAAACATCAAATATCTATATGTTATTACCGCGAAGAAGAAAAAACGACTGATACATCACCTGTGCGTTGAACAGACAACAATTGGCCCTTCCTTCGGTATATTGTCATAACCGATTATTTTAATTTCTCTGTAGAACCCATGAATACTCCAACGTGCTAGAGTGGTAACGGTATCATATGCAATTCCAAACGGCATTTTGCTTTTTAATTTTAGAAGCAATAAGTATTAATGAAGTTTATGTGTGGAGCAGAACTTGTAGGTCGGTTGCGTCGGAAATTAACAGATAAAGCAAATGGAACGCTATTGAATACATGTTTTTTATTTGACTTAAATAGAATCAAATAGGTAGAATTTAACAATCAAAACGAGATGGTAACACCATTTGGGTTTTCTCAGATCTACCGCCACGCGGATCAAGTAGGTTCCCCAAAACCCCATCAGACATATCATTACGTAAAATAGATTTTTTTTTTTTCAAAAAATTTTTTTTTTAATATTGTACTGTATATACGAAAAAAAAAAAAAAACCATGGTCAGCGAATCGCTTCTTACTCCTTCCCCGCTCATACCTAAATCTCGACCGGAAATTATTCAATCGCTTATCGACGGTGTAGATCGGTATAATCCAGACAATGTTTCGATTCTGGAGGAATATCTTGGTACACAGTTGCAAGCTGAAGAGTATGACTTGATGGCAAACTTGGCAATCCTAAAATTGTTAGTATTAACATTTCAAAATCAAAATCATATTCCCTCTATATTATTACAATTTCGAACGTAAAATGATCCACATTTAAATGTGATGATGAGTATGAAAAAAATATGAACTTAGCACGAAATATTATGGCTTAAGTATTGAAGAATTAATACTTGCCCTCACTGATTTACTATTGTGGCATCATTTATCTTGGATTCCAATTTGTTCAGAATGAGTATTGTTGTCCCGATCTATTTATTCGTTTTCCTTCATATGATAATCTAAACAGATATCAATTCAACCCTCACTTGGTTAATGAACCCGTCATCATCAACATTCTCGTCAAATCACTCACAGCCATACCCAACCCCGATTTTAATTTATGTCTGTATTTACTGCACGAGTCACTTGTATCCTCTGATTTTCTCGTGAAAACATTATATGATATTATATTATTGGTTTTTTTTTTCCTATGATTCGATTAATCTTTGACTTAATTGTCTTTTTTAAAGCTCGTCGATGAGAATGTGGCCAGGTTAATTGAATTACAGCAATACCTGGAACAAGCAAGATACCAAGAATTTTGGAAAGTCTATGAGTCTGATGAAACTTACAAAGAACTTACCGTCGAGGCGACAGGATTCGAGGATGCGATACGTAAAGGTAGTAATAGTATTGAGGTTTTCTTCTTCCTGATGTCATCATACGTGAGGTATACTCAGAAAACGCGATCTTCAATAGTAATATTGACGGCAATCTCTATGACGTACCAAAGTATTTCGGCTGATCTGTTAGGCGCTTATCTCAATCTTGACTCTGGTGAGCAATTATTGTAATTGTCGATGAAACGAAACCATAACTTGCTAACTATTGGGTTCTTTTTTTTTCCTGCTATCACATAATAAAGAGGACAAAGAATTTGAATCTTTTATCCAAAGCCGAGGTCTTACTCATAAAGATGGAGTTGTTTTATTCCCAACAAATCATGATAATGAAGCAAAGCCGACGGTGATCAGGGAGAACATTAAATTTGAACGTCTGTATTAATTCTCATTTTCTGATGCTATTTGGTTACTATGCCTTCACGCTAACCATATGGATTACCCAACAGAATTGACGAAAGTTATTGGTTATTCGAATGAATTATAATCGACCTTTGTACACTTATTAAGATTTACGGAGTATGAAATCATCAAGTTGACTTGTGCATGCTGGATTGACACGAATTGATAATATGATTAATGTAATAATCTAATAGATAATAAAAACCGTGGAATATTGATTTGTATTTAAATTATTCAAAGGACTCAATGACATATATTATCGTTTATACTGGTTTTGATAAAAGCAAAGTATTTAGCTACTGTATATTTATGCCAAATTAATGTCAAACAATTTGTGTTAGTGATCCAATTGATAATGAATATAAGAATATCCTTAATTGGTAAAGCTTGAATTCAAAATAGCTTGCCAATAATTTATAATTAGTTGATTAATATGTATTTTTAATTCGAAATCAAGCTTTTTAATATTACTTTAAAAAAGATTTTTCGAAATATTAACATACAGTATAATATAATAGATATTGGTAATATGATATAGTTTATATTTTGTGCCAAATTTTTATAATTCCTGTTAGAACTATGTATAAATTATGATATAGTTGAGCCAAATTTATAACTTTAACCAAAATTATACACTCATCCTGGATTATCTTTTTGTAATTCCAGTCGAAATTATACATAATATAAGTCAATATGTTATCTTTGTTAATAAAAGATTTTTTTTAAAAAAATTAAATTTTAGTTATAAATAATTATTATAAATAAAAAAAAATCTTTTTAAAAAAATTTTATTATAATATATAAATGCTTTATAAGTGCAAAGTATACAATAAGTTAAATATTAATCTGCTTACAACTAACTATTAAACAATATATTTAAAAGAATTTAAAAATAACATATGTTAAATAATACTAAGTATTTTACTATTTATTTGGATTTTTTAAAATAAATCGATAAACAAAAAAAAATCCATAATAATTATGCTATATATTTTATAAAACTTTTTTTGTTGTTTATAAAAATTTTATTAACAAAGTACTTGTATATAATTAATATAAATAATAATTTGATATATTATTATTATACATGTTTCCTTATTACTATAAAAGAAATTTTATTAATAATTTTATTATATATATAATTTTTTTATTATTATTGTTATTTAAAAAACTCTTTTTATTTATTTTTATTTTATTAAAAAATCTTTTTTAAAAATTTTTTTATATCTTTTGTCTTTTTTCATTTGGTTACAAATAAAAACAAAATAAAATAAAAATAAGTTTAAGTTGTGTTAATATTATATAAGACTTTTTAATTGTTGATTTTTTTTTTCATTAATTAAATTTAAGTTGTTTATTAAATCTTAATAAATCATTATAATAAAAATTGCATATATAAATCTTTTCAATTTAATTAATTTATCTATAATATTAAATTTTTAAATATAATTTATAGAGATAATATATTACTCTTTTATTAATTAAGATTAAGATTCAATTTGTTTAATAAAGTTATAATTTATAGATTATCTTTATAAATTTTTTTAATTAATAATAATATATATGTAAAAAAATATAAATAGCTTTAAAATTTATATATAACAAAGTTTAAATTAAATAAATATATATATATATAAATACTAAACTTTTTTTAATAATATTTTATAATTATAAATAAAAAAATATTTTATATTTTTAATTCTTACTTTTTTTAGATTTTTTTTAAAAAATTTTTTCTTTTTAAAATATATTTATTTTAAAATCAATCATATTATTTTATTTTATTATTTCTTTAAATATTTTAAAACCAATTTCTTTTTAGTAAAAACTTATTTTTTAAATATTTTAACAAATAAATATATCTTTTTTTTTAATATTATTTTAAAAAATATAATTAATTTTTTTTTTAAAATATTAGCAAAAGATAATATAATATATTATTTATTTTATAAGTAAATATTATTTCTTTATTTAATTTATATATAATAAAATATACAGTCTGGTCCAAAAAAAACCAGAATTGAATTTTTCTTATAATTTAATAAATAATAATTTAAATTAAATAAACTTCTAATATATATATATATATTTTATTGCAAATGAGCATAATATGTGCGATTTTTATTAAACTTGTATTTATAATCAGTACATAAACAATCTTTATATTGAGTAAGTTAATTATAACCTATTGCAACAACTTAGTAGAACCAATTTACACTATATAAGTAGATTAGACACTATTAATGCTGAATGGCTTGTGCTCATTCAGAACAATGATGTTAATGTAGAGGAGAATATAAGTTTGTTAGTATTTAAATAATTAGCTTCTAATATGTTAATAATGGTTGAGAATACACTATCAATATTTTTTGCCTGGGGTTGAGTATTCATTGCCTTTATTTTCTTCCAAGCTATTCAAGCAGAGAGTGAGGTGATTGTGGTTTCAGATCTTTGTTTCCATATCTTGTAGAGAATTTTTAGTAATTTATTTGAAATGCAATCTTTGTTTTTGGTGACGGTTTCAAAAGAGGTTGGTAAATACACAAGGGCCATTTGAAATATAAGCTGGCCGGTGATAGCTGTGGTACTAATTGATTGAGTGTGGAGATTAGCCCTTGAGGTATAATCTTGTTGACTTTGTTGAATTAGATCAATAAGCTTGGACCTTTTTTTGATAATATACCTATTGCTATGTAAACAGTGCAAAAAGTGACTAAGAGTTTCTTTTTCAATGTCACACCTTGGGCAGATGTTGTGAGGGGTATCTCTTGTGGAGTTTGGATTTCATGAAAAGCTGGTCTGCTAGAAGTTTGGTTCGAAAGATAGAAAGAGATCTGTATTTAAGTGAGTCACTTTTCTTGAGCTTTTTGTTGATATTGATAATGTTCTTAAACTGGTTAAATGAGGTGGGCTTGTATATTGCTAATTGGCTAAGGGTAAAGTCATAAAAATTTGAATAGAGATTTACAAATTTGATCCAGTAAGTTATACTTATTGCATTGGCATTGTTGATAAAAGGCAATAATAAGAAAAATATGGATAGCATGGTTGATGAAGTTAAAAGAGGAGTTGCTTGAGATATTGGTTTGGTAGAGAGTTTAAGCTTATCCCATGTAATGGTTAGACTTTTGAGAGTGGTTTCTCTATTGATTCTGCTAATAAGTCTGGAGAATATGACTTTGACTTGTCTATTAATATATTCTGGAATGTGAAGGTCATGTTTGGATGGAACTTTGCAGACTATGTAGGTGTTAGGCCCAGAGTTAATTACTGTTTGAAGGAGAATAGGCCAGAAGGTTGTCCAGATATTGAAGTTATTGGAATAGGAGAGCAGGAGGGTACTGGTTTGGATGTTAATAACATTAGAGTATATGATGAAGTGGAATGGGTTATTAGCTGATTATTAGTTGAAGGTGGTTGTATTATTAGCTAAGGAATGTGTGTGGATATAGGGGTAAGAAATAAAATCAGTTCATTAACATTGTTGAGAAGTTCATGGTAGCTGTTATATTTTATGGTCCAGGTTGATTTGAGTTTGCTGAGATACTTGCTCTTAAGGCAAGGTTGTGTTGGACAAAAACAAGTAGTAATATGTTTGTTGCTTGAAGTGAGAACATGGTGTCTTCCGGTAAATGAGGATCGAACTATGGCATTGTGTCTCACTTTGATAAAGCTTAAGTGATTATTTTTCAGAAAGCTCCAAAATCTGGGACTCAGATTTGATAGGGGTGGAGTGTCATCAATGAGTAGTGATGATATGTTTGTTAGGCTAGTAAATCAATAAAGTATGGGGCCTTTGGTAATAAAGCCCTTGTGAGTGTGGAGTTCTTGCCAAGTGAGTTTAGAGAGCTCATTAAAGACGAGTATGTTGGGAAAAATTTTGATATTAGAAAAGAAGAGGGACAGAGCTGTTTTTTTACTGATTTTTGTGAGCCGACTGATTGAGACTTCATGGTTGGGCATATTGAATGGGCATGGGTTTGAGCAGACATTGATATGGTATTTGATAGCAATTTTGATTGCTTGTGTTAGCCATGAGTTTTTAAATAACTGTGGGAACAAATGAAACATGACCAGATGACGTATGTGGCTTGTATTGATACGATTTCACATTTGGTAGACTGAAAGGTTGCTGGGTTGGCAAGCCTTGTGACCAAGAGTTTGATTACTGTAATGTCTCTTTTATTCTGCAAGTTGATTAGGTCTAAGCCTGCTTTGGAGTGGGTAATAAACTTTTAATATATATTATTTACATTAAAAGAAATAATATATTAAAGTTTTATTAATATTTAATTAATAATTTATTTTAAAATATCAATTTAAAGTTGAAAAAAAAATTTTTTTAACAATTACAAATTTTATATATAAATTTATATATAAATTTTGTTCAGAAAATAAATTTTTACTATAGTAAATTTTTTTAAAAAAATTAATTATAAAATTAAAAAAAATTTTCAACTTATAAAAAAATTATTAAATACTTCTTATTATATTTGAATAATAATATTAAAATTTTTTTATTTTTGATTTTGTAAAATTAATCTTAAAAAATTTTTAAATTCTTTAAAATTTTGATTTTAATATAAAACTTAAAAAATTCATATAAAATTTTAATTAAATTATTAGATAAACCAAAAATTTTTTAATAAAAAAATTATAAAAAATCAATTTATTATAAAATATGTTATTATTTAACAAATTTATCTATTGAAAGAATTTTAAGAATTTTTTATTGATAACTTTTTCTAATGAATTTAAATTTATCAAAATTTTTTTAAAAAAATTTTTTAAGTTAAAATTTAAGAATATTTTAATAATATATTTTAAAAAAGTTTATTCTTTTTTTTTTTTTTTTTAATCCCGCAATCAGGTTGGTGTCGTTTATTTATTTAATCATAAAGAACCATTACAAGTTG